>APFE031610728.1:13770-26281 GCA_000404065.3 Pinus taeda | reverse complement strand
TTGGCTGCATTGAGATCTTCAAACAAATCTAGAAGGATATTTGAGGTAAACACTCTTTCCATACTTGGTTAACTAATATTTGATAGATGAACATGTGTATAACCTGGTAGCTTCTGCAGATAATCTTACAGTCTGTCAAAGGTCCTGGGAAGGCCTATGAGGTTAGTTTTCATTCTCCATACACCATGCATTTTACCCCATAGCACTTAGGCAGATCCCGGTCCTGACAACGGAACAATTTATTGGCTTATATAGGCCTGACCCATGTTCGAAAGAATAATTTAGCCAAGCAAATCCCATAGCCACTAGCCCTTTTGGCAATAGCCCGTGAAGCGTGGACCGAGGTCTCGCTCGAGGTAGTAGGGGAGGGTGCTGGGACCAAGTTTCGGCACCCTTAGGATGTCTGGATGTGGTTTGGAGGCTTCACACTCCATTCTACAGCTTCGCGTTGTGCTTTAATTCACGCGGATCCTGAGTACCCCACACAATATACAGATCTAGTCTAGTGAATGAAGTATTTCAATGCAGATCTATTTTATTGGGGTATTTAAGCAAACATTTATTACTTTCATTCAGTTCATGTATTAATATTAAATCCAATTCACAAGTATTCAATAAGCATACGCACGCAGATCAAAAACAATTTCATTAACCATAAAAGAACAGAGTTGCGATAGTTCAGAATTAACATAGAATTTAGAAGAAAACTTATCTTTATTTCCACTTATCACCCTTACAACTAGATCTACCCTGTGCACTCAGCTGCAGGGTCCACGCACACAACTGCAGACTCTTTCAGGCCTCTGTGCACACATCTGCAGAGCCTCTATCCTCTACCCTAAACCCCCGACTCGGACTTACAAACGCTTTCAAAAGGCTCTTCGCAAACACCCATTACATATCACATCTCAAATTCATACCCAAAAGTTAGCTACTCTATCCATAGAGCCTCGCTCTATTTATACCTTTCCATGGACTGCGATCCATAGGCGGGCCAACTCAACTTACATTTCTTTACATTATTTTTGGGCGGACTACTGTTTTGACTTTGACTTATTACAAATCGCGCTCCACGCATCTCGCGGAGTCTTTACCCTGCTCTTACCCAAAATTGTGGGCTTCGCACCCCATACCCATTGCGCGGGGCTTTCACTACCCAACACTGATAAGTCACCCTTCCTTCTCCTTCACCTTTGTCCTTCAGAGCCATAAGTGATGAGCTAACACCTGCAACGGCCTCTGCAAACATGTAGTACATTGTTTTTCAAATTACATGCTTAATTTACATGACCTACTAATGACCCAAGCATCCCATAGTTGTCACAAGTTTATAACACATACTCAATGGTCAAGTTTACATCAAAATGGAAATAAATATCCCAGCTATCAAAACAAGGCCAAAATACCATTGTTGCTTCAACAAGTGATGGAAAAAACATCATCACTGCAACACATGAAATACAAAAATAAGGCCACACACTATTGTTGCTTTAACAAGCGATGGAAACACAACATCACTTTCACAGTTCAAAATGAAACACAAAATAATGCCAGACATCATTGTTGCTACAACAAGTGATGGAAACACATCATCACTTTTACAGTTTAAAATGCAACAACTGATTTACAAAAACATGGCCATGACAAGCTAACATATCTAGAAACCATTTTTCACTTATCAATGTGAACGAGTCATCCCCCTCTACTGATTTTGCTTGTTGAATGACCTTTTCAACTGGTTCATGCACCAATGCTTTGTCTTTAAGGCGATGCTCTGGATGGAGCCTCCAACACCTCGCTCTTTGATGGCCACCTTTGTTGCAATGACAATAATTCTTCTCCTTCTAGATCTAATTTACCTTCTTCTTTTCCTTCTGTTGAAAGGGTCTTTCACACCTCATCCTTTTTCATGCTGCCATTCTCTTCCAACACTCAACAAATGTATGGTTTTGTAGACCACAAAAAGTACATGTTTTTCGATGCCATGATTTATGTCCATCATTAACAACATGATTGTAATATAAATGAACATTTGAATATTGAAACTTGGTATACCTTTCCTTTCCATCTTTGGTGTAATTATGGTGATGAGAGCTTGCCTCACTCTTTCCCTACAATGTGCACTATTATAGGATGATGATGATGTGTTCCCATCATTCTCTTTCCTCGACGATTTCAATGATGTCTCAGAAGCATCTAACACCCTTGGGAATTCACCTTCGGTGTATCCCAAGCCTGCAAAATTAGGTCTCTACACAACCTCCAATGGTTGAGTTATGCCTTGGCTATTAACACTAAGCCCTTATTCTTCCTTGTACCTCATCCTCGTAAGGAGCTTCATGTTTTTCCCTGTAATTGGTATCTCCACATTTCCAATAGAAATTATACTATGTGAAGATGAAACTGACAGGAAATCAACTTTGTTTACCTCCACTGTGATGTTGGAAATAACTAATGAGGACTTCTCATCATCTGTTGGTGGTGGTTCGCTGGCTATCTTGGTGCATTCCCCAACTTCCTTCCCAACATACCCAAGTCTTGTCTGACAGGTTAATTCCTCTACTTTAATGGGGTTGAAAATGCCTTGTACATTAATTCCCAGGCCTTTTCCTTCATACCCCATTCTCTTCAACAATTTGGAGCCAATTCTTGTGCTATGATTTTTAAAAATAGAAAAATCATCATCAGGAAACAAACATGAAGACGGAGAATTACTTTTTACCTCACATGGGTCACGTTGCAGCTTTTCCAAGGCCTTCCCCTTAGCTTGTAGTTGTCGTAGAAAACTCTGTTTCACCCCTTTCTCTTCATGTAGAAGCATCTTCAATTCAGCATTATCTGCTTGAAGACTCTGGTTGTTGTGCTTCAGTTCTTCTAGGACCTCTTTCGTGGCTCACAACTGAAGATGCAATTGTTGCTTTTCCTCTATCTCTTCTTGTAGAGCTTCATACATTATGTCCATCTTTTTGGACACTCTAAGCATAGTCTCATACATTTCATTTTCATCCTCCAACGTTGCACATTCCATTGTTCATGCTCACAATTCACATCCATGCAAAGACCGCTCTGATACCAAACTTGATCTGAGTTGACTCAACTTCCATATTTAACCAACATCTTTTTCATTCATGATATTATTATAATTGCATTTAAAAGAGCATAGAGGAGCATATATGCATGTTATAAATAAGAGGGAACATGAAAAGGATCGGCAACATAAAACACAAGATGTTTATAATGGAGTTCATCTAATTTGGACTACGTCTCCAAACCCAGTGTCAAGATGGTGTTTCCTGCTTCATTCAGTGCTAGAAATGGTGAAGATGTACATGGACTATGTTTTTTTTCATACAAGTACATGTGCCCTCTACATGAGTGGCAAAGTCTCTCCATGAGACGTTCTTCTACACGAATTATCACTAACAATAGACCTATTCTTAGCATGACATAAACTTAAACATGGTGACAATGAGTATCCTGACATCATGGCATCAAAGGGATCTCAACCAAAACACCCATGGTGACAATGAGTATCATGCCATCATGGAAACAAAGGGATCTCAATCAAAACATACATAACAATCTGTGATGAATACATCTCACATGAAATAGACACAAAGATTTTGCATCACACATCAAGCAAGAATCGAAACAACATTGTACATATCACAGAAAATTATCAAAGAAGTACATGACAACAACACTTCATATACCTCAAATATGATGATGGTTGAAGAATAGAATAATCAGCTACTGGATCTGAATGCACCATTGAAAGCATGGAGTCGAATGGCATAAAATCGATTGTCCACACTCTGAAATCTGACACCATCACTCCAATCTGGTAAATAGCCAAAAAATAGAAGGCTCAACTGCAAAAACTAACTACACCACTGAACTTTTTTTTGCCGAGAGGTGTAAAATCGACTATCCATTTTCTGAATTCTAACGCCGGAAAAATCTAGGCTTGTAGGAATATTTTAGATTCCCTTGTGATTCTCTAAAGATTCCATGCTCCTGGTTTACTGGAGATCTACAACTCAAATTAGAAAACTGATCTCGCCATTGAGATCCTTATGAAATTCTGAGAAGAATGAGTATAAAGTTGGTTGCATTCTGAATCTAGGAAATTTCGACCTCCAAGGAATCTAGAATATTCCCTCAAGATTCTTAAAGATTCTCCTTTGCTTGGAATCTACAAAACCACTTCTCAAAAGGAGAATTTGACCTTACCATTGCATTTCCTGCAAAAATCTGAGAAAAATGACTGTAAACTTGATTACATTCTGACAAAATGAATTTTTACCTCCTAGGGAATCTAAAGATTCCTCAAAACATCTACATGAGAATATTCCTTGGAATATTCTAAGAATGGGCCTTGATTTCCATGCCCAAGATAGACCCCTATGTGTTTCTAGACCTTTGTTCTGTCTCTCTCTATTGGCTTGTATGGGCCTGACCCAAGTTCAAGGGTGATTTAGCCAAACAAATCCCGGTACTACTAGCCCTTTCGGCAACAGTCCATGGAGCACAGACTGAGGTCTCACCCAAAGTACTATGGGAGGGTGCTAGAACCAAGTTTCTGCACCTTGGGGATGTCTGATGAGCTTCTGGCAGTCCTCGGTTTAACCCTGCGCACACGTCACTACATGCATCTATTAGTCCTTTGCAACCTATGAGGCCGCCTTCGCGCAAAACCCTACCTGGGGTGCGATCTGTGTTATACACAAGTTCCTTCCTATTTAATCTATTATTACTCAATTACTTAACTGATCAGTGTGAAATTAATGATAATTAATGGTATATCCAGTAATCATATAAGGGTGTGAGATAAAAAAAAAAACAACATAAATGTAAAGAAGGTAATACACAAGAAGATGCACAGAAATAAGAATCAACTTCTCTTTATTATATTCTTTGTTCAAGATTATAGACTCAACACCACCCTACACACTCAATTGCAGGGGTCTGCACACTCAATTGCGGACTCTATTAGGCCTTTGTGCACTCAGCTGCAGAGCCTCTTGTTACACAGTGTTTTGTCACCGACTCTGCATCCCCTAATACTGGATGGAGTTGGTCCCTCAATGACATCTTCCATATTACTTAAGAAGATTTCCCAAACTCATCACTCCTGAAGTTCACCCCTTCTTACCCATGTTTCAAGATCGTTGCAGATCATCAATATCCTACCTGCAACGATAGCCCATAATGCACTAACGCCTCGCAACATCGTCTCTAAGTCTCAGTGTTTGACCTGGGACGACCTAGATATGGTGAATTAGTTCAAACATAATACTCCTGGGTGGATATGGAGCTAGTTGTTGGGTCAAATAAGTTCACCTCTCCTCATTTGAGATGGTGGTTCCACCTTTTGAGTAACCTCCCTTGAAGATAAGCTTCCTCTCCCCTCATTTATGGAGGCTCCTCCTCTTATAAAAGCATCCTCCATGACTATGATCAGCTAGTTTTTAGTGTGCTAGTTCTTAGTTTGTTGGATTGATAGCTTACAATTTGGATTGCATTCCATGTTGTGGATTGATAGTGTGAAATGGTTTTGTAAGAAGGATGCCTTGTTGTGATTTCCTTAGTTTCATACTTATGCTTTTGTGTTTGAAAGAGAGCCATCAGTCTTTCTGGAGAGACCTTTGAGAGTGAATGCTTATGGAGACATACTGATCGAACCCTTCAAGGAAGCTTGCGACGTCAAGGCATGGTTGTATGCTTTACTGTTGTTTATATTAATACAATCAATGGTTATTTCCTATATCATGTATGAAATGTATGTTGATAGCTTATGGTTCTTGGACTCTTTTAGTATATATTTCATTGTTGTGCTCTATTATGTGTTTTGTCGTTTTCATATGTTGTTTTAGGTGAATCATTCATTATGGAGAAGAAAGTGAGAGCTAAAGCAACGTGACGAAGACTTCATCAAACACCAGTATAAGGTAGGCCTCTTCAATGATAACTATTTATGTAAATAGCTATTGTCTTTGTCTTGTTGTGACTAGACCCACTCTAGGGCTAGAGGGGTTGTCTTTGTCCACAGAGGGAACTTACCTGTGGTTTCCTTTCTGCACGAAGGAAGAATTGTGATTATTGATCAATTTTCGTTCATCAATCACCAAGTACCTCCTCTCAAACCATGATCCCCTATCGGCTCTAGTTTGGAAGCAATACCTTCCCCACCATAGATTAATTATGTGGCTACCCATTCCATCTCCACGTCCATTGATGATCAAACAGATGTTATAGTACATTATATATTGGAGACATTGGAACCTGATCTATCTATGGTACCAAACGACATGTATTCCTCCCAGAGCATGGCTCTTCTGTCTAGTGAAGACCTCTTGGGAACCATGTTTTCATATGGTTCATGAGCAGGTGTCATGAGGATAGTTCTTGCTCTTGTGTCAACCTCATTAAAAAATGAAGTGAGCACCATGAAGCATATTTCCTTGTCCCGTGTCAAGCTTGTTAAAAAATGAATCAAGGAGTTTGACAAGAGTTCTCAATCTTGTGTTAACCTCGTTTAAAAATGAAACAAGAGCTTTGAGGAGAATTCCTAGTCTTGTGTTGATGTCATTAAAAAATGAAACAAATGTCTTGAGGATAGTTCTTTCACTATGTCAACCTCGTTAAAAAGTGAAACAAATACCTTTTCCAAATTGAGTCTTGATTAAGATCTCATAAAATCTCAGTCAAGTCTTTCCTGAATATCGAGAGTGAACCTTCATTCCATCCACCCAGTTCAATGCAATGAAGCTTGGGGGCATGTACCTCGATTGGATCATTATGTTCGGGGCATGCGAACCTTATTCAATAATAGCTTTTCATTTCAAGCTTGTGTAAACATGAAACCGAATCCAAGCATAGTTCTCCATGGTTCGAGCTTGTGTAAAAATGAACCCATGCGTCGATATACCTTTTTTGGTTTGGTGTGTAAAGTGATTTCTTTCTTAGTATGTCTTTTGTCTTTTATGTAGATTCTAAATATATTGACTAATGCACTAGTGAATTATGTATTAGATAGACATTTGTGCAAATTATAAATCATAAACAAGCATTCAGACATAATAAATAGATACAGTAAAACATAGATAGATCTATATCATGTGTTATGCACCATGGCACCCAAATAATATTAATATATATATATATGTCCAAAAAATATATGTGTGTTTAGTTACATCGTGAGACATATGTCACTCAAAATCTGCGGGAAAAAAAAAAAAAAAAAAAAACCTAGAAGTCTACTATGCATTATGCTCTTTGTAGCAAACTACTACGGGAACCACGCATCTAAGAAGTTGGTGCATCCTATTCGCCACCCCTATGGTATGTCACTGGTAGTACCTAGGAATTTCCTCAAATCCTCCATAGTCTGGGATCCCCTCAGTTAAGCCCTCTAGGTTATAGGCTATCTCCTCCTCAGAATCTCCACTCGGAGGTGGTAAGTCAATCTCTCTGTCAGCCCTCCGGGCAGTAGGAGTGAGACCTACTGGTCTCTCAGGTCCAACATCTGTAAAGAATTGAACATAATAATTAGGGCATATATATTTAAAATCCAAAAATTACAAAATCTTTGTCAGTCAAACTGAGTATTTTACCTCTCCCTTCCCACTGTTCGCTAGGAGGAAGCAACATGTTTGGATCATCCCTAAAATCCATCCCATCATATGGCCAATCCTCAACTATAACTTGTTGATGGTTCATCTACTCAAAAAATTCTAGATCCCATGATACAGGCTAGCCACCGCCTCCTCGCAGCATCATGAGAGCCCAACAAGTAATTAGTATCTATCATGGTCCTAGCCATCCTACTGTTACGTCCTGTCTCTAGAGAATTGGTACTCATTCCATCATGAGTGGTACTAAGAATGAACCGTAGTCGAACTGTTTCATCTCACCCCGATGGCACCTAGTCATTTGTCTCCTTATATTGAGAGACACAGCCTCGGCCCAGTTAAACATGGTAGGATTCAAGTAGCCTTGGGCTAGCTGTAGTTGAGTCTTGGTCACCTCATGCTGGTCTTGGGAGCCATCTGCTCTAGTAAAGTTGAACAACAATACCTGTAGTGACAAATCATTAACAGTGGAAATTTGTAGCTTTCCACTTCTTGATGATTTTCGTGCTCCTGGGAGGCACACTCTTGTAATAAGTGTGTCCAAAGAGTCTCCAGTAACCTGAGTTCCCACCATGCGGGGCATCTCTCCTCTCCTTGACAACCCAATCAAAAAGTAGATATTCGTGGAATCAAACTCAATTTCTTGCCTGTGGATTATGAATTTTCCTTCATTTGGATTCCATGCTTGGATCAAATACTCTAAGAGATCCATTTGTGCTCTCAGAAGTGGCATCAAGAAGAATTTTAACAACCCATAGTTTCGCAGGATGTTCAGACACTGAGGATCTACCATTCCCATCACATCATCATTGTCATGAGTACGTTCTTGCCATATGAACACCATCTTTTATCCCTGTGTTACACAGTAATTTGTCACTGCCTTCACCCCAATCCTTCTACTGTATATGTGTCCAAGTAAAACATGCTCATACTGAACAAATCCTCTCTTATGTTGCCAATTGACCCACTTTTCCTAAGTTTTCTTCCTCATCGTGAGAATGGACTTTATATATGCGATGGATAGCGGTCATAGACAGTCCGGTGGCTCTTCCTGCGTGGAAGTACATCTGTTTCCCATCAAGGTCGGATTTCATGCTCCAACACAAAACTATTTTCTATATTTAGCGACAATTTGACTGGCTACATTACCTACTAGCGATGTCAACACTAAAACTCAGTTATAAACTCACAATGATCCATATTGGGTGAATTTGTTCCAACAGTTAGCCTTCTGGATGTCTCCAGACCTGGTCGTTGGCATAGTTTATGTCACCCTTCCTTCTCTGGTATGGAAGTTCTGTCATTTGTGCTACCTTCCTTGAGGTTAAGCTCTATCTTCCACCTTTCATGGAGACTCCTTCTCCTATTTAAACACTCACCTTTGATATGATCAGCTAGTTGGTAATTTCATGGATTGAGTAGTGTTGTTAGTGCTTTTGAGTTTGATAGATAGCTGGTGTGGGTGTGACAAGTGTGGGATTGTTGATAGTTTGTGGAAGGTTGTGAAGTGCCCTTAACTTTGTGTTAAAACTTATGAGTGAGAGAGAGACTTTGTATGCTGGGAGATCCATATTCAAAGAGTGAACGCTTGAGAAATATAGTGGCTGGATCCTCTGAGAAGGCTTGCGACATCAAGACTCGGTTGCAAGCTTTCTCTTATTTCATTATTAATACAATAAGTGATGTTTTCCTATGTCTTATATGTAATTTAATTGATAGCTCATGACTTCTTGACTTTGTGAGTAAATAGATCATTGTTGTTTTCTGGTTACGTGCTTTGTTGTATTTTCTTTGCATTGTTTCAGTTTGATCACTCATTGAGGAGAAGGAAGTGGAAGCTGGAGCAGCGCAATGGAACTTCATTGACCACCCGGTTGAGGTAGGCCTCCAACTATGACTGTTTAAGGAAATCTATTGCTGATCTATCCTTGCTATGACAAGACCCACTCTAGGGCTTGATCTAAAAATGGAATGTACTTGTTTAAGGATTCAAGGTATCCATTTCCCATAATTGCAAAAGTGAGCTATACACTCCAAGTGACCTCTGAAAATGTGAAAACTTCTTATTTCTTATACAGAGATAGACTATAGGGGCATTCATTGGACATGTCACCACTAAAGAGAGGATGATTTCCAGAGGCTACCTGGCCCTCTACAAGCTCTGCCTAAAGAAATAACGAAGTAAACACTTAGAAGTCTTTGACATACACATACTTGAAGTTTGATGTCTTGCGGAATAAGACAAATAACTTTCTGCAGCTGAATAGGTGATTATGTGTGTATGCAAGTTATGTATATTTTTTGTTTAACACTTTATATCAGTTTTGTTTAGAATATCATCTTCAACAAATAAAGACAACAAAATGATAAAGCAGTTCACCCCTTCTGGGCTACATCTACTGGACCAAGCCTCTCAAACTAGGCTTGTCCTCTTGTATCAAAAATGCTACAAAGGATAATACAAGAATAATAGTGTCTCGAAAGATAGATCTGAATAGGAATTAGCTAAACATGCTCTTTCCCAAGCACTAAAGAGTGAAATTGTACCTTATACAGTACTTTCCCCAATTGGCCCTGATGGCCCTTTTAAACTTGCATGGAGTCTTTCGAGGTGAAGATAACCTCAATTGGTTCTACAACCTCTGCCATTAGACTCAGAAGGTTGAAAATAGCATACATAGGCTTTTGAATCACCAAAAATGGATGAACATAGCCCCTAAACAACTCAAGCACTGAAATGGCCCTGGTGGCCCTGAAAGCTTCCCTAAAGCTAAATAGTGAGAAGAACGCCTCAACAGGAAAAACGAGTTGTAGAAATGGATTCAGAATGCTGAAAGCCTTCAGGAATGACCTTCGTTCCACATTCAACCGCTGCACAATTCCCAATGCAGCTCCCAAACTGATTTGGCTCTAGTGGCTCCTGGAACTTCCATGAAGCAAAAACACCTGAAAATGACCTTAGATGGTTGTGAAACCTATGCCAATGGCTTCAAAAGGTCCAAGAGACCCAAAATCAAAAAACTATTCGTCGAAAAAGGACTTTCCTAGCCAAAGTTATGGCTCATTAAAGTTTCTCCAGTCTGCCCTAGAAAAACTCCAGTTAAAACTAGCTAACTGCCAAATAACCCCGACAAATAGGAAATTCCACCATTTTTGGAGTGCTCCGCAAAAAATCCACCAACTTGATTGTCAGTTAACGGCCAGTAAATCCCACATGTGACTGGAAATCGCGAGCTGGTGGTTTGCATTGGAGTTCGTGCCAGCGGTTAAGGGTTTAGAGCCCATGGTTCAAAGGCGGAGGTCACATGTATGGGGGGGTTGGCCACCTTCGGATCCCGCCCAATACAACCGGAAAATATAACTTGTTCCACCAACCAAAAAGAACTTTTGTTTGGCTTAATGGTAAGGTGGTTGGTTATTGTCCCGGAGGTCGCGGGGATCAAACCTCACCATTGCCACAATATTATAAACCAACGCCCATACATATGCTGACATCATCCAGGCCATGTTATTGCCTCCGGGCCTGCCACGTGGCATCTTGCCATTCACTGCCCAAAAATAATATTCTCTGGAATATTTTGGGAATATTCTGTGGAATATTTTTTTTTAATTCGAAAATTAAGAGTGATTGGGCGATTTTGTTTTTGGCATAACTTCTGCATACGGAGACCGTTTTTCGAGCCATTTACGGCGCCAGAATCAAGAGGACGAACTCTATCCATTCGTTCAGGTTCAAACTAGTTCTTAGCACTTTCATTTTGGAGCATTTTACGACACTTGGTCATGAGCTTCTGATCACACCTCCCAAATGAGAAGGCTTTTAGTCCCCAAAAGCTTACTGAATCTCTGAACTGAATTATACAGCACTTGAGAGAACACAAAAATCCTTTTCCATTCAGCCAAATCAACATACTAATGCCAAAATTTCCTGCCTTATCAACTGTCGTCATGGCAACTTTTTGCTGCATAAGCCAAGTACTTTTCGAATCCCGACCAAGCTTCTTTCGCCAGACAAATCTAAAATTGCAGGAACCAGCAATGAAACTTGCTGATATATGAGCTGAAATATTCCTCTGAACATGTGGGCTTGTCAACTGTCACGATGCCCATCCATGGCACCTATGCTCTAGAAGAAGAGTTGCCTCCCAAATGAGAAGGCTTTTACCGGTTGTAGCATGCTGAATGTACTGCAAATGCTCATTCCAAATTCTTGGGATACTTGTTGCAAAAAATTCTCAAAAGAAGTAGAGACCCATGCTGAAATTTGAGCCCTCTTTGCATGCATGCTTTTCCAGCTCATGGGATTGTGCACTTCTTTTCACCAATTTCCTTCCCTGCACCAAATGACACCAAAGGTACCTTGTGCAACAAGAGAATCAACAGCAACAAGTTGTCTTGAAATATGCTGAACAATGGACTCAACCATCAACATAGAAAATGTGTACACAACCGACACAAGTTGACAAAACATGTGCACCAAAATCGACACAAGTCGACAACATAAGTGGCACAATCGACACAAGTTGATGAAACATGTGACACAATCGACAATGTAAAAGTGTGCTCACAAGCGACACTAGTCGACCAACAACAAGATACATTTACAAAAACATGTATGTATCAAAAAAAATGAACTATATAGAGTTCGATAAATACACCTACAACATCTATGTATAGGTGTAACTTCAACTCTTCTTTTGCAAAGACCAATAGGTACATCAACCCAATAAAAACACATATGGGTGACAAGAGCTGAAATGAAATACATTGCTGCAAAACTAGTGAGTATTATACTCATATTTTACCATCCTGCAACTTGCATTCCCTTAACAAAGAAATGCATTCAATCAAAAGACATGCAACTTTAATTGGATAAG
>APFE031610726.1:7278-59636 GCA_000404065.3 Pinus taeda | reverse complement strand
CGGTTGCTTTTCAGAGGGAGCATGGAGCTCCTCTCACCTTGACAAATGTGAAGTATGTGCCTAGACTGAAGAAGAACTTGGTATCAGTCGCGATATTGGAGGACAAAGGCTAAGATGTTGTCTTCAGTAAAGGAAAGGCGTTCCTAAGACACATAGCCATGGGTCAGACCAAGAGGATTGGGATTTGGGTGAAGAATATCTATATACTAGAGGTAGATGATTGTGAAGCATTGAGTACGAAAGCAGAATTGGTGCAAAGCCAAGATATTGGCGAGTTGTGGCACATGCGGTTGGGTCATTTGCATCATGGGGCTTTGAAGATAATGCAACAGATGTCTACAGTACTTCCCAAAGGTAGACTTGAGCAAGTTGACACATGCAAAGTTTGTACCTTGGGAAAGTACACAAAGTCTTCCTTTCATGATCAAGACAATCGAGTAGAGGCTATCTTAGAGTGAGTTCATACTGATTTGTGTGGACCATTCTCAACGACATCCACAACGAAGCAAAGCTATTATGTGATTTTCATTGATGATTTTTCTCGTAAATGCTGGATTTATTTCATGCAGAAGAAGGACCAAACCTTCACAAAGTTTTATGAGTTCAAAGCTTTGGTCGAGAAAGAGTCAAGGAAGAAGATCAAGGCCTTGAGAAGCGACAACGGTGGAGAATATGTGTCTCAAGAGTTTAAGGACTTCTGTGCAGTGGAAGGAAATAAATGGGAGTTGACGACACCTCATAATCCACAACAGAATGGGGTGGTCGAGAGGAAGAATAGAACTATTGTAGGGGCAACACGGGCGATGCTGCATGACCAAGGTATACCACTTCACTTGTGGGATGAGGCATGCATCACAACGGTCTATTTGTAAAATAGAAACTAGCATCGCCTACTTGGGATGAAGACACTAGAGGAAGCTTTCTCCAGTAAGAGACCAAATGTGGGTCACTTCAGGATCTTTGGCTCATCGGTATATTTCCTTCAGAAGAAGCTTGAGCTGAAAACAAAGTTGGGGATACTTGTGGGGTACACTGATACACCTCACAACTATCGGGTGTACTTGCCTACCAGTCGAAGGACAGTGGTTCGTAGAGATCTCAAGTTTGATGAGCAGAAGGCCATATGAGTTTCCTTTGAGAGGGAGCTCCAACTACAAGTTGTGGAGGAACTGTTGGTTCCTAAGGAGGAGGAGCCTCAGACTGATGCGGAGCAGTCCCATTTAGAGATTCTAGGAGTGGAGACATCCACTCAAGTAGAGTCTTCCAGAGATGGACAGAAGTGCACAAGAGAAGATGACAGATCGTTGACAGATGTGAGAGAGAATGTGGGAGAACCATCTTCTCAGTGCAGACAGAGGAGGTCACCTGAGAGGTACATTAGATGCATGGCCCTTGTTGGGGAATGTGTTGAGACCGAGCCATCTTCCTTTGAGGAAGCAGTGCAGCAGCCGATTTGGGTTGATGCTATGGTGGAGGAGTATGACTCCATAGTTTGTAACAGTGTTTGGGATGTGGTTCCAAGACCGGAGAACAAGTCAGTTGTGAGTTCCCGTTGGCTTTACAAGGTGAAGCAAGTTGCTGATGGTAGTGTGGAGAAGCATAAGGCAGGATTTGTTTCCTGTGGCTTTTCATAGGTTGAGGGGATTGACTATGATGAAACTTTTGCTCCTGTCGCAAGGTACTCATCTATCAGATCATTGTTGGCACTATCAGCATAGATGGGTTGGAAGATCCATCAAATGGATGTGAAGACTGCATTCCTCAATGGCAATATTGAGGAAGAGGTGTACATAGAGCAGCCAGAAGGTTTCGAGACCTTTGATCGTGATTCACATGTGTGCCGACTCAAGAGCATTGTATAGGCTAAAGCAAGCACCACGTACTTGGTACACCAGGATAGACAACTACTTCATCAGGTTGGGCTTCACAAATAGTGAAGCGGATGCGAACCTATAACACATTATCGTGAAAGGTAAGTTGTTGATCATTGTAATTTATGTTGATGATCTCATATTGACAGGTGATGTTCAGTTGATCTTGTCTTGCAAGGAGGACCTTGCAAGAGAATTCGAGATGAAAGACATGGGTCTCATGCATTACTTCCTTAGCATGGAAGTGTGGTAGAAGGATGGGGAGTTGTTTGTGTCTCAAGGCAAGTATGCCAATGAGATACTAGGGAGATTCCACATGGAGAAGTGCAAGCCCATGCAGACTCCTCTAGCTGGTAACTGGATAAAGGAGGATGCTACTTCATGAGAAGTAGTGGAGGCTACTCTGTACAAGCAACTTGTGGGTTCACTGATGTACTTAGTGAAGACACGGCCATATTTGTGCTATGCCGTGAACCCGCTGAGTCAAGCGATGGTTCAGCCTACCAAGATGTTTTAAAAGGCAGAAAAGCATGTATTGAGATACCTCAGAGGCACATCTCAGTATGGATTACGGTACAGATGGAGAGAGGGAGTGAAACTATAGGGCTTCACTGATGCAGATTGGGTAGGGATTCCATCAGATCGGAAGAGCACATCAGGAGGGATTTTCAACCTTGGTTCAGCTATAGTTTCTTGGTACAATAGAAAACACAGGTCGGTTGCACTGTGCTTGACTGAGGCTGAATACATGGCTGCAAGTTAGGCAGCATGTGAGGCCATCTGGATGCGAAAGATCCTAGTTGGTTTGTTTGATCAGAGGATGGATTCACCGGTGATCTATTGTGATAATCAGAGTTGTATCAAACTCTCTTAGAATCTAGTATTTCATGATAGGTCCAAGCACATCGACATCAGGTATCATCATCTCAGAGACTATGTAGAGAGGAGGATCATGTTGTTGCAGTATATTTCGATAGAGGAGGAAGATGCTGACATTTTGACAAAGGCAATGTCAAAGTGTAAATTCGAGTTCCATAGAGACAGGATCAGGGTGGCAGATAATCCCTTTCTTGTTGAGAGGGAGTGTTGAAATGTGGCAACAAGAATATTCCAATTTTAATTTGTCCTTGAATTAAAATTCGAATTTAGTCTTACCAACTGGTTAAAAATAATTAATTAATTCATATTGAGTTAATTAGTTGTAGAAATTCAAGTTAGAAGTCTTCCTAAAGTCATGCAACAGATTATCCCTTAATTAAGGAGATAAGATTGAGTTGTAATTAGTTAGCTCAGTTTTCTGAGTTAAGTCCAGTTAAATTAGTTCCACACTGTTTGAGGAAATAATTGTGAATTATCATTAAGTTGATGCATGCATGCACTCAACTAGTGTACTCCATATAGTTGAAGATTCCCTCATCAGTAACTCATGCATGTCTATTATGAGAAAGACCCACTTGAGATTAAAGATAGGGACATTGTACTATCAATTGCATGTGTTCTCTTATAAAGAAAACTCAAGCTTGTAGTCAAGGAATGATTCCTTGAGGATTGCGCAATTATAACAATGTGTTAGAGCAGTGTGTGAGATCAGTGTTACAATTGGTAACAAGAGGATCACCCTGGAGAAATTGCACAAGGAAATAGGAGCTTGGAGGGCAGAGAGGAAGGGTTATGAGAAGTCAATTTTGTCTGTGAGAATTTGTGAGGATTGTACTGAGAGCTAGCTAGCTGTGAGAGCTAAGGCTTTGTGTAGTTCTGAGATATTTCCACCTTGTATGATAATACAGATAGTGGGGTTTTTAGCTGAGGCTTTCCCCGAAGTATTCTTTTGTGTTTCATGGGCATTGATTCTTCTTCTGGTTATATGTGTTTAGCTTGATCTTGCTCAAATCTTTTAAGCTTCCACAAGTTGATAGTAGAAGTAGGTTATGGTATTTTGCTTTGGTTATATTGCATTATTGGGTTAACCTGCAACAAATCTACAGAACTGGATTTGCAGACAAATTTATACATAAAAAATATTTGTTGAGGATGTTAAATTGGAAGAGAAAAAGGGAAAAAATTGGAGGGGGCTCCAATTAATCCTTCCTCGCTTTGATTTTCTAAGGAATAAAATCCAGTCAATTTCACCTACTTCAAGCCTATCTCACTATACAATGTGACATAAAAGATATTAACAAAAATTCTAGCAAATAGATTGAAGAAAACTCTAGTGGAAACTATTTGTAAAAATCAAGGGGGGTTTATGTAGCACATGAACATTCTGGATAATATAATACTTGTTAAAGAATTTATTCACTCAAGTAAGGAAATGGGGGAACCATGTTTTGTGACAAAGCTGGACGTGGCCAATGCTTTTGACCGGGTAAGACACTCCTTTTTTTTTAAATTCTAGAGAAGTTTGGTTTCAATAGTAAATTCATTTGTTGGATAAGAGTGTGTATAGGATCTCCATGGATTGCACCTCTAACAAATGGAAGACTTGCCTCTTTTTTCAAAGTATCTAGGGGGCTCTAACAAGGTTGCCCTCTTTTCCCTTTATTGTATCTTGAGCAAGAAAGATTGGAGGGATGATTATTGGGATTGAGCACAACCTGTAATGTAAAATATGTTAATCACTTACAATTCACGGATGATACTCTCTTGTTAGGAGGAGCTTCCAAAATCATTATGAAAAGATTCAATTCCATCCTAGAGGTATACCTCGATCTCCCGTAAGGGTTGGTGAATAAAAGAAAGAGTCAATTTTATGGCTACAACTGCTTAGATGCATTATTAAAAGAGATCTCCTCTATTTTGGATTTCTTTGTGGTAATAGGTTGGAAATCATTTAAATACCTTGGCATTCCAATCACAATGGGGGTCTCAAGTATGGAAGAATAAGAGGAAATTATTCATAAATTCATGTTGGCTTATTGGAGCCTGACCAAGGTTTAGAGGTGATTTAGCCAAACAAATCCCGGTACTACTGGCCCTTTTGGCAACAACCCGTGGAGCGCGGATTGAGGTCTCACCTGAAGTAGTATGGGAGGGTGCTAGAACCATGTTTCCACACCCTAGAGATGTCTGATGGGTTCAAGTGGTTTGTAGTTCGACCCTGCACGTATGTCGCTACACGCAATTACCCGTTCCTTGCAGCCTGAGGTGTTGCCTTCGAACAACCCTACTTGGGGGCTGAACAGTGTTATTACCCAATTCCTTACTAGTAATCTGATATTAGTTGATTAAATTAGCTTACTTGCATGTATAAAGTATACTTAGCAATATAAATCATTCATACAAGTGCACACAATAAATAAACATTACATTAGCAATTGATATAAAACATGTAATAACTCAAGAATAGATACATAAAATTTGGAATAAACTTCTTTTATTATTCTCTTCTCCGGTTACAGACTCGTCTCCACCCTACACACTCAACTGCAAGGGTCCGCGCACTCAGCTGCAGACTCTACTAGGCCTCTGCGCACTCAGTTGCAGAGCCTTTTCCTACTCTATGACCCAGGACACACTTCACACTTTTACTTAATCTCTAAGACCCTTCTTGCCTATTCTCTATTCCATGTCTTTACAACTTAGAGCCTCGCTTTATTTATACAATCCCATGGTCCACGGACCATGGGTAGACCGACATTACATTCAAAACTAGGGCAGACAATCCTATGACTCTGACATACATTTCACGTCCGCAATTTGTGGAGCTTTACAACAATATCAACTCAAAACTTGGGCTTTGAGCCCCAAAACATGTCGTTGGGGGGATTCCATGCTCAACAGGCCCCCAACGTAAACATCATGATTCGCCCTCGAGTCCCTTTATTGGCACAACAACCTTGGCGCGGAGACCCTCCAACTGCTCTTGAATGGTACTTATGTCCACAACGCACTGAGATGCTACTTGTTGAACCTGCTGCATCCGTTCTTCTAAGACCTCTATGTCCGACGTGCTTCCCTGTATCTGCGCATGCATCCCTTGTATGTGCGTGATATTTCCTTCAATATTCGTCGTGATTGTGAAGGCCTCATCAATCCATGGTTGAACGCGTGCTTTGAGAACTGCTTCCTTATGTCATGTTAAGTCCACCTTCTCCTTTAATGTCTTGGCTTATTGCATCCTCGCAAGCCGCTGAGTGAGAACTACTATCTAGGCAGTTCCTCTGACATTGTTGTATTGCTGCTAGAGTTCACGCGCCTCTATGTCTAGGTGCTGGATGTTGGGGTCCTCCTGCAAAGTCGTGAGGACCTCAAGTCCCTGTTCCAACATGCTGTTACAGTCACGCACTGCACCTCCAATTTATTCCAACCCTATTTCGATAGTGCTAGGGCGTTGTTCTCTTATTTCAAGGGGAGTGGAAGGCTGCGTTGTCAACCGTAGCTCGGCGATCTAGAGATTCAGCTCTAGCTGCACCTTTGTCATCTCTTCTTTGGCCTCGCGGACTTTGGTTGTCAAACTGTGGATCCACACTTCTACCGGTAGATCTGCTGCAATGGCTAGCTCCGAGATGCGTCGGCAAGCGTCATCTACCATTTGCACCAAATGTTGATTTTGCGACACCAATTCGTCGTGCTGCAAGCTGTGATGTTCTATGTTTATCTTTTGCTCACTAAGAACTTGGATCGCGTGGCTCTCCCTGGTGCGCAGGTCTGTCATTATCCCATCTTGTATCTAATACGCAGAAGGGAAACCAAACTGAGGCCAATTCCTTTCAACATGCTAACCAAAAAATCTATCGGTCACATTTGCTGCAATTATGGCCCCTTCCGGAAATACTATCATATTTTCCTTTCGTGCACACAACATTTTCTCTACTGCTGAGGATCCTACTGTGAGGTGGGTAGAAAGGGTACCCACCTGAGGGGACCATACCTGTAACTCCTGCAACTGTGCCCAGAGGGCCCCCAACATAGTCTGGTGCTCCTACATAAACTCCTGAAGTGCTTCATTAGTGACATCGCGGACTGTCTTTCCGATGTCATGGAGATCACTTTCGGTTAAGGTGATCGGGTCAATGACCAATTTCGAGGCCTTGACCTTTTTCCTTGGTCTTACTCTCTCTGCGATGCGTGGGCGCTTTAACTGTGTGTACACGGCCCCTGGGTCCATGCTCCCTTCTGTTATTTCTGTTTCCTCTGCCTCTTGCCCTTGTGAGGACCTTTCTTGGCCCTCATCTGCCTATGGTGTTGCTAACTCTATTGCCTGTGCTGCTGCTATTGCTTCTGCAGCCTTCTTCTTCTTCGTGGTTTTCTGTGTCGCTTCTCATGCTGCCCCTACCTCAGCTACTACTTTTTCCTTTTTCCTTTTCTATGGTAATTGAGTGACGCGTAGCTTGGCATCATCCATTTTCTTCTGTGCTGTTGCCTTCTCTAGTTCTACCACATTTCGGGCATGCCATTCGGGAGGCCATGTCTCCAAGACAGTAAAAATTGCATCGTCAGTGGCTAGAAAAGGTAGCTTCATCCACTGCTTCGTCGGATCCTTTCACATCCTGATATAAATGTTGTGCATATCAGCTTTGAAGTCTACAAAAATCTGCAGACCATATACTTGTACCCATCTACAGAGGTAGGCGTGCAGGTTGTTTCTTCCATCATAACAGGCTACCATCCATAGCTAAGGCTTTCCAAATAGTATAAGCATCATCATTCTGCATTCGCGCTAGTTCTCAAAACTTCTTTGATGCGTACCCCACCATCTTGCAGGCGTAGCGTGCAGTGCCCAATTCATAGCATCAAAACGTTGTTGTTCTAGCACTTCTCATTCAAATTTGTTCAGGAATTCATTCACCATTGTCAACCCATCATATATAGGCAGATCCTTTATCTCTGTTGTCATGCAGCGCAGAAATCTTATCATCATGTTGCAATTGAGCATGGTTACCTCGTGTCGCCGGTTCTACCATTGTTTTGTTTCCTCATCTAAATCTGATGTGCAGGAGCTTTCGTTCTCCCACGAAATTCTGCCATCTGCTGTAGGATTTACTCAATCCTATTCCCCAGCGATTATCTTGCAGATATAGTCTAGCTCGTCGTCGCTCTCGTCATCGTGCACTGGCTATGTGTAATGCGATCCTTCCGCAAGGTCTAAAGGTACCACTACGCACAGTGACTTTTTCTCAAAAATCATTTTGCGCTTCTTTATATTTATCACTCTGTTCATATTAGTGGCCCAATCTATTCCCAATAGTGCGGGATAGGGATTGTTGTCATCGACAATCTCTATCACTTCAAAATCTACAAGCGAGCTCACACCCTATATGTCTACTGTTATTCCCTGCAATCTTCCCATTGGTAGGATATTCTGTTGGTTTGCCATTCACAATTGAATAGGGGACCATTGCAACACGGGCCTGCCCATGCGTTCCCATGTCTGCTTTGGTAGTACATTCACATCTAATCCTAAATCCAGAATCGCTTGATCCATTTCATATTCTCCAATTTTGGCAGTCAATGTCATTTCCCTTCTTGTTCGCAATGTGTGCTTTCCAAGCTTGCGGACTATGTGCAGTTCCCCTAGTCTAGCACATCTAGTCATGAGTTCTTGCAGTCCTTTCACTGCTTTTTTGTCGCGGGGAAGTTTCATATATGTCTCCAGAAAGGTAGTGAGCATTGAAGGATCCATCTCTTGTTCTAGTTGATCCTTACTATCTGAAGTGGAGGCCTTCGTGAAGCTCTTCTTAGCTTCCATGAATGTCCCCTTCGTGCACTCTAAATCGAACTCTAGTTCCTTTGCAGGAGCCTTACAAACCCAATCACTCCCTTCGGGTTGCTTTCCCTTGTCATCTCCTATCGTGATACTGCTTCAGAGTACGATGTTTACATTCGGGTTCTCTTTGCGTGGCTCAGACCTCATCATTTGCAAATTCTGAGTCGGGGGAGGCTGGAGTATCCCTTTATCGTGCAGCTTCGTTATCAGTGTAGGGTAGTCCTCCGTCTCATGATCAAACTGAGTACAATATAAACATGATGCTCTCGTCGGATTTGTACAATTGCGGGCATAATGCCCTGGCCCTTCGCAATTGTAGCAAATCAGTTGTCCACGACCCCTTCTTGGTCCCATTCCACCTCGACCTCGTCTGCACCCCTGGAATCCAATGCGCGCCATTGTGGCATTTTGATCAAGGGCTGGTGTTTCGGTCTGAACTCTATAGGTAGGAGTCTGATCCATCATCAATTCATAACTTCTACAGGTGTGTTCATCATGGCCTACTGATTTGCGGAAATTACAAAACAATTGTTGGGACGTCTGCGTATATTTCTGTAATAGATGACAATTATTCGTAGCATGTTTTCATCCTATCTGACAAATCAAGCACCATAATGTAAGCACCATGCTCGGCCCTACTTGTGCCTTTGGTCTCAATGACATTGGCCCTCCTCCCGCTAAGTAATTCGCGAAGATTGGGTAATGGTCCTTGTCATGCCTATGGCCTTTGCATTTTATGCACCATACCTCTTCGCGTGCCTCTAGATGAGTTATCTTGTGTTGTTTCAAACTTTACATTTCCAAACACAAATTTTTTAGTTGCGCATGGATTCGTTGGACCCCCAGACCAAGATCTTATATTGGGGTCTCGTGCAGTTTCATTGCAATCTCCAAAGCTTCAGCCTGGGTGGATAACTTCTGCTGTGACAACGTCATCCTTAAATGTGGCGTTAGTGACGCTACAAACCATCTGTAGTGATGTCCATCTGTCAAGGTCACGTTGGCTTCGTGAATCATACTCTTCAGTCTCTGATCCAAATCCCAGGGGGTCTCGCCTGGAAGCATCGCAATTTCCTTAAATTCGATAATCGATTGTGTCTATGATTTTGGCCTGCTAAATTCCCTGTTCAGCGTAGCCTAGATAACTATGATCCCCACGTTTGGATGGTCATTAGAATGCTTAATGTACCATGTTAGTGTGCGGTCCTGCAACCTGCTTACCAGTGTTTCCTTCTTTATATTGTCATCCATGACTCCTTATCCTTCCCATACAGCTTTTACTATGAACCAAAATTGGTCTGGATCTTCGTTCCCTACTCCTTTGAACATCGGCAATTTTATCACACTCACTATATTGAACTGTGGTGGTGGCGGAGGTGGTGTGGGTGGAGATGGGGGTGAAGATGGTGAAATCAGTGGTGGTGTACGTGGAGGTGGTACGCGCAGAATTCGCTGCATTATCAGACTAATCGCACTTCTTGGTGAAACTTTCACGAGATCTTCCTCGCTTTCTCACCAAGGTGAAATCAAAAGGTTATTTTCTACTTTTGCGCTATCTTCATTTCTATAGATCCTCCCACTCTGCGTAGCCCCAAACATCAATTTATTCACATAACCCGCTTTTCACATAATAACATTTTAATCCAAGTGTTCAAAGGTTTAATGTACTTACCTCGCGGTCCTTTGAGGAAGCGTCGTTCAGCCTCATTGTAGCTGACTGAAGTATCTACCACGAATTCAATGATAAACCCTCCTATAATTTAATCGAGTCAATGGTCCATAGCGCACGCAATCTTATCTTCTGATGCTTCTAGTCTGCGCACCAATTCTGGAGTCCACATAATCAGTTTGTCGAGCCAACACCTTCCCTGACTGTCTGCTAGCTTCACAATACACTCATACAACTCAAAGGGGAAGGATGAAAAGAAAATTTCGTTGATTTCTGTATATAAGTAGCGCCCTAACCACTGTTCCTTTGATAATCGTGGATTCCTGTTTTCCTACGCTGCGAACTCATGAATCTTTCTGTCCAACCACCCTTCAATTTCTTTCTTCATCTTATTCCAGTGACATGACATTAGACATCCCTTATGCAGATCCTGGTCCCAGAAACGAAACCATTTATTGGCTTATTGGGGCTTGACCCAGGTTCAGAGGTGATTTAGCCAAACAAATCCCGGTACTACAAGCCCTTTCGGCAACAGTTCACGGAGCGCGAACTGAGGTCTCACCCAAAGTATTATGGGAGGGTGCTAGAACTAGGTTTCTGCACCCTAGAGATGTCTGATGGGTTCAAGTAATCTGCGGTTTGACCCTGTGCGCACTTACCCGTTCCTCGCAGCCTAAGGTGTTGCCTTCGTGCAGCCCTACTCGGGGGCCGAACAATGTTATTACCTAAGACCTTACTAGTAATCCGATATTAGTTGATTAACTTAGCTTACTTGCATGTATAAAGTATAATTAGCAATATAAATAATTCATACAAGTGCGCGCAGTAAATAAACAATACATTAGCAATTGATATCAAGCATGTAATAACTCAAGAATAGATACACATAATTTGGAATAAACTTCTTTTATTATTCTCTTCTCCAGTTACAGACTTGACTCCACTCTTCGCACTCAACTGCAGGGGTTCGCGCACTCAACTGCGCACTCTGTTAGTGTGGGTCTTTGTAGCCTTCCTCCAGTGATCAAACATGCTCTTACAAAATGGTTTTAAGGTGTTAAGGTCAAATTTTGTCATTTCAGTGAGCCTTCAAGCAAAATTTGGTCACTAGGTATTAGGTCTAGGGTTTGTTTTCGCCCTTGTCAAAGTTGTCCAAATGACGTTCCATGTCACCATTCAGCTGAGTGTACCATTGTTCAGAGGGTTGTCATCATCATGTCAAGTTCCATTGGGTCATTTTACATTGCTTCAATTGTGCCTAGGAAAGGTTCATTTCCCTCTCTTAGGGTTTTAAAGGAAATTTCTCTTGGATGGTCAAATGATCGGCGAAACTTGTATCTTGATGTTCATACACCTTCCCCTATCCTTAATGTACGTTATTAAACACCTCCCATCACTAAAATTCCCCAAATTCCTCATTTTCGCACAAACCCTAGTTTCTTGCTACAACTTGGCAATTTTCTAGGTTGGGCCTGTGTTTAGCCCTTTTGGACCCCTTCCACTCACTCAATTTCTGGGATTCCAATTTCCTGTACTTCCTAACATTCCTTCCCACTTCCAAAAATTTTCTCAAGAATTTAGAATCTCCTTATCCCTTCATTTCGCTTCATTTCGACAGATCCCTATTCAACACATCGGGGTAGGTTTAAATCAAACGATGCTTCTGAGAAAGGAAAGATGAATTTTGGAAACCTAAGAGAGGTTTTGTCCATAATAGGCCAAGGAAGAAAAACCTCCTTCACTTTTTACACAGGTGTCATGCTTTTAGAGAAATGTCAAAAATACAGTCGCCTCGGGAGAATTGATGCACCTCTGGAGTGACCTTGGGAAAATCAAGTTTTCTCCTATCTTGGTTGGCCACATGACTTGCTTGATGAGTAAAATTATAACTATACACAAATATCTTTCCAATGAGCTATCATGAGCTCAATTTGGAGTTGAGGAACACCTTGACCAGTTGACTGCAAAAGCACTCTTCCTTGAGGCAGCCTCATTTGGCACATTTTGACCAGTCTTGGGAGATTTCATTTTTGATAGGGAAAATGAACTCCAAATTGAAAAATTCTAGTTGGGTTTGAAAGTATACTCAAATACCTTTACAACGAGCTATCCTGCGCCCAATTTGGACACCGAGAAGGCCTCCAAAAGGCTCCTGCAAAAAGGCGCTATGCATAGAGATGGCGCGACGCATTGGGTTGCCCTCCACAGTGCAAAAAATACACTGGCGCGACGCATAGAGATGGCACGACGCACTGGGCTAAAAAGCCTAAAATTCATTGAAATCTTCCTCCAAATTGCATTTTCTTCATTCCACAAGTAGGTAGAGCCTCCATTTGTGTGTTTCATCCAAGTTTGTGCTAGGGTATGGTGGTTGATGGATGGTAATGGTTAAAACAAAAACATCAAAACCTATCTTTTAAAATACCTCAAGGAAACTTGTTGCTAGGATTTCAAATCATTGTTTTGTCACCAAGTTCACTCCCTCATCTCATTTGTCTTTTGATTTCATCATTCCCTAAGTTCCCCTATCCCCCTAAGTTCATTAAATCTCCTACCCCAAATCCCCTTTCCCAAATTTCCTAAAACCCAAATACAAACCCCAAACGCTAGTCCATACACAAAAACACCTAAATAATTCCCTAATTCCCTATCTCAACAATCCCCCAAATCCCTCACTATTTTGCTTCCTCCTATAGTCCCCTATATCACTGTTTTCCCTTGGTGGCAAAAGTCAAGCATATCACAACTCACTTATTTATCCTTAAGGAAACTCCAAGAAATTTGGGCAAGTTTTGAGTCCTCAAGAGGTCAAAAACACTAAAAAAATGACCTCACTACCCCTATTTTGACACACAGGAAGCAATCTTGGGAGAATGGACTTTTGGAGGGGCAAATGGACACCAAATTGAAAAATTCCACTTGGGTTGGAAAGTAGATAGGCAGGGCTTTCTAACAAGCTATCTTGGTCTCAATTTGGACTTTAGGAAGTGCCTCCAATTCAGCTCCAAAGTGGCGCGACACATAAAGGATTTGGCGCGGTGCATAGAGGATTTTTGCCCAAATTTTCACTTTCCAGCTCAGAAATTCGGCCAGTTTGACTAGTTTTGCTTCTTGATGTAATTATTGACCTATATTGATGTAATTTAATGACCATGATGTAATATTGGCATACTTTTACTTGTTCTAGAGGATTCATTCATTAAAAAGTGAAAATTTATGAATGAATTAGTTTCCTACCTTATAAAGGCAAGTTGTTTTGATTGCCTAGATTTCAGTGCTTTGTTTAGAATTGGTTGAAACAACTCCTAGAATGATGAACTCGACCCCTAGAGGCGAGGGAATGGGTTGGGCTAGTCCATATCATGTAGTTTCTAAGTCATTTTTAGGGTTGGACTCTTGATAAAGCCTAGAGCTTCATTGTACATTCATATTTTCATTTTGGCTAAGGAATTGAGACCAGGGTTTGCAGCACTCTTTAGGATTCATGTGGCAATTTGTCTTGGTACAGTGCTTCTCTTTGTTATTGTGATTTTGTTTATGCATGCCATTATCTATATTATATCTTCTGAACTAAACAAACAAGAGTGTAAGTAGAATACATTGAAAATGCAATGCTCTACTTGAATTTTGCTTTAGTTGTTTGATGTTTTCAGTTGTTTGGGGAGGATTCATGATTTCTCTTGCCCTCTTCAACACCTCACCTGTCTTTTCCCTCCACATCATTCAATTTTAAGTGCCAAAACGATTGCCTACCTTGCCCCATCGAGATCCCTGCAGGACTGTGCCTCATTCCCCGCACCAAAAATCTGTCTTCTCAACCAAGCCAACAACTCATCAATTCATTCAAAAAACCACTTGCACACATATACCTAGCCTAAAATCAGAAGATATTTCAGTCATCTCAAGCCCCATAGATCATCATTTTCTGAGTTGACTCAGAGAGAGCCCTCTCCTGTCCTCTTAGGGCTAGCTACGAGGCTGAACGTGGTTTGATGTGGACCTAGAAGCTTACCATTTCAGCCTGAGGTAAATATAGGCTCTAACATAGTGGCGACTCCGCTGGGGAAGAAAATTTATTTTCATTGTTTGGTTTTGTAGGCTACAAACGGAGCCTGAAGTTAACCAGGTAGCCTTTGAAACACTTTTTCTTTGCATTAGCGAAAGTAGATGAAAGCTACTTTAATCAATCTCTGGTGTAGTTTATAAACTGAACATTTGATCTAAACGATTATCCCAATACATGTATCAAGTTCAGATATGATTGTTGATGGTGGACAACGATCAGACATAGCAAGGCTGAAATCATTCACCTAATGATTCCAAATCATTTTCAAGATCAGATCCAAAGACTCCACTGGAGGATGAACCTGACCAGTAGAAACATGAAAGGACAATATGGACAGATCAGGTATTCAAGTTGGAATTTCATTCAAGAAATTTTGTTCTTTGTTCTAAATTATTTCTTCTCTTTTCCCGAGAATGTCAAGAAGGCTTTGTAAAGTATATTGTATTTGAGAAGAGATCCTCAGCCTGCATTTGATTCCTTCCCTTTGAAGATTGTAAATACCAAAGATCTGCATGACTTTGAGCTTGATCAAGACCCTTCTTCTGAATCTTGTGATGATCGTCTTCAAATTGATGAGCTTAAAGAGACCAATATTGATTCTACAGCTTCTGTACATACCCCTATACCTTGTAAAATTCCAGATCGATACAAGCCTCTGATTTTACCTTATGTACTCCATGATTTCCCTGCAAATTATTATCTCTATTTTCCAAGATTTGACGGTGCATGTAAGAATGTCAACGCTGAGTGGCATGTGCAGAATGTTGAGACTTTTCTAGACCTTTTTGAGGTTGATGACGAAGATGTTAGTATTAGGCTTTTTGCTCTTTCTTTGCAAGGCAGAGTGAAGAGTTGGTTCAAAACCCTGCCTGATGCGAGCATCTCAGATTTACAGCAGTTCATCAAAGTTTTACTCGACATGTGGGTGATTGGACAAAACCTTTTCTTGATTGTAGAAGAGTATAACCAGCTGAAAAGATTGCCAGGGGAGACAGTACAACAATTTTAGGCCAGATTTAACCAAGTTTATTATTTGATGCTAGTTGATATGAGGCCTCCTCGTAGATCTTCTCTCTTGCACTATCTGGGTGCCTTTGATCTAGAAATGGAGTTTCAGCTGAGAGAAAGGAATATTGCAACACTTCACAAGATGCAGAACAATGTAGTAAATGTAGAGGCTCATCTACTGATCCGAAGGGCAAGGTTGAAAGAAGAAGAGATGAAAAAAGTGGATCCAAAGAAATCTACACTTTCAGAGGAAAAGCTTGACATTTTGGTAAGTGCAGTGGAAGAGATGATGCAAAGAATCACCGCAAGGAATGATTATGATGTTCAAGCCCATTGCTCGCTGATTGAAGAAGAACAATTTGCTGATCCAAAACATTTTGTTTCTTATCCCAGTTGTCATAGATATGATAATGATTGTTTTATAGATCATCCTAGAGAAGAGAGATCTGTTGATTTGACATGTATGCTTGATGATATGTTTTATACCGATGATTTGCCTCGGTTTGATCAGTATGGTGATGATTATGTCCTCCAAGCAGAAGCTAATATTGCAGACAAATCAGTAGCTAGTTTGTGGGAGGAGGAAGTTCATTTTCAGTAGCCTGAGTACAATGATCAACCTATGCATATCAGCTATGGAAGTGACAAGGAAAGTGCAACAAATTTTGAAGTAAGTGAAGGATCCTTGCCTTTTTGTTTTGCTTCATTTTAGTTCGTTAGAGACAACATTCATGCAATCAGGAATCAACTGCCAACAAGTCTTGATCTAGACCATCTTAAGGGCAATAAAAACCTTGGTCAAGACTTATCGTATTCAGATTTCCAGCCCCGAAATGCCATTGATTGTCAAGTTTCACATGAAAACATGGAAGCTGGCACATATGATCAAACGATATAGGATGACTCCCTACCTTTCTGTTTTGAATCATTTCAGTTTTTGAAGGGTAAATTGCACAGTAAATCTTCAAATGAGCAGTCTGTAGGAAATCAACAATCTCTCAGTTTTAATGTTGAGGATGAAGGTCAGATTACAGATGAAGATGTGGCAGTCGAAATACATGATTTAATGATGCAAGAGGATTCTATACCCTTTTGTTTTGAAGCATTTCAGTTTATAAGGCAGAATCTTCGTAATATCTCTAAAGAAAAAGATGAACAACCAGTAGGATGTCATACAATTTTAATGGATACATCGCAGTAGTCTTCTCAAATCTTTGATGATCGTATTGCTCGTGTGTTGGATGATGTTTATTGTAAAAGTTCTTCCCTGTTGGACAACCATATGCCAGAAAAGAATGTTGATAATAATCTTATTCAAAGGTCCCCTTTGTTGTCTTGTTTAACAGATTTTTCATTACAGAGCTCAGATCAAAGTTTGCAGTCATATGAGGAGGTTGATAAAGGAGACTTTTGTTGTGTTTGGAATCAACAACAAAGTTTGGTTATTCACGAAATCCAGGATCCTTTTGACAACTTGCTGCAATCATCAGAGAAAGACAGCACAGATGTGAGAAAAAGTTTAATATCCAGCTATGAAGATTACCTGGACTAGAGCAGTAATGTGTTAATGGAAATCAAAAGCTATCTTTATGAAGATCCTTTCTCAGTATTCTTGAAGTCATCAAGTCAACTCATGCTTCACAAGTTTATCAGCAGTCAACTTAACAAAGTATGGATACAAACTTAATTTGGCGGTCAGTTTCTTTGTCATTTTTAGCAGGAGTCTCGTCACAAAGCTCAAATCAAAGTTTGTATTTGTGGTCTGAGGAAAAGAGAAGTAATTCATTGGATGAGCTAAGTCCCAGTGTGCATGAACTTCAAGATCCTTATGTAGTTTTTTTGGAGGTGGATAAAGAAATCATATCATTCAATGGATCTGTTTCTAAGTTGTCATGAGAGTTGCCTTTCAGTAGTTCTCTCTTGTTGTTCATAAGCAAGCACTTGCAGAGAATACAAACAACAGCCAGAATACTTACTTGGTTGCATTGGTTGTTTCATGTCACTTGATCAGGTGATGAATGAAACTGTTAGAGTAGTTTTTGATGAATAAGCTCTACTTTGAGCATCATTTCCAGTTTGTCGGTTGTGTTAAGTATTGAGTCAGTGTTTATTTGAGTGAGAGTCAATTTGTGTCTTCACGTCATCAGTTTTCAATCATGCATTTCAACTTGAGTTTTTGACTCCATTGCCCAATGGATGAAGGCACTGTCTGCTCTCCCAAAGATCTGTCGTTCTTGGCACCTCCAAGGAGCTACCATCCCCATTGGAGCCATTGTTAGTGTGAGTCTTTGCAGCCTTCCTCCAGTGATCAAATATGCTCTTACAAAATGGTTTTAAGGTGTCAAGGTCAAATTTTGTCATTTTAGTGAGCCTTCAAGAAAAATTTGGTCACTAGGTATTAGATCTAGGGTTTGTTTTCACCCTTGTCAAAGTTGTCCAAATGACGTTCCATGTCACCATTTAGTTGAGTGTACCATTGTTCAAAGGGTTATCATCATGTCAAGTTCCATTGGGTCATTTTACATTGCTTCAATTGTGCCAAGGCAAGGTTCATTTCCCTCTCCTCGGGTTTTGAAGGAAATTTCTCTTGGATGGTCAAATCATCGACAAAAATTGTATCCTGATGTTCATATACCTTCCCCTATGTACCTTATTAAACACTTCCCATCACTAAAATTCCCAAAATTCCTCATTTTCGCACAAACCCTAGTTTCTTGCTACAACTTGGTAGTTTTCTAGGTTGGGCCTGTGTTTAGCCCTTTTGGACCCGTTCCCTCACTCAATTTTTGAAATTACACTTTCCCCTACTTTCTAACATCCCTCCCCACTTCTAAACATTTTCTCAAGAATTTAGAAGCCCCTTATCCCTTCATTTCTCTTCATTTCGACAAATCCATGTTCCACACATCGGGGTAGGTATTATTAAAATGATTCTTATGAGCAAGGAAAGATGAATTTTGGAAACCTCAGAGAGGTTTTTGTCCAAAATAGGCAAAGGAAGAAAAACCTCCTTCACTTTTTACACAGGTGTCATGGTTTTAGAGAAATGTCAAAAATACAGCCGCCTCGAGAGAATTGATGCACCTCTAAAGTGACCTTGGGAAAATCAAGATTTCTCCTATATTGGTTAGCCAAATAACTTGCTTGATGAGTACAATGCTTACTAGATACAAATATATTTCCAATGAGCTATCATGAGCTCACTTTGGAGTTGAGGAACACCTTCAAAAGTTGACTGCAAGAGCACTCTGCCTTGAGGCAGCCTCATTTGGCACATTTTGACCAGTCTTGGGAGATTTGATTTTTAATAGGGCAAGTAAACTCAAAATTGAAAAATTCCAGCTGGGTTGGAAAGTAGATTCAAAGAAATTTCCAACACGCTATCCTGTGCCCAATTTGGACACTAGGAAGGCCTTCAAAAGGCTCCTGCAAAAAGGCACTATGCATAGAGATGGCGCGGCGCATTGGGCTGCCCTTCCACAGTGCAAAAAATACACTGGTGCGATGCATAGAGATGGCGCGGCGCACTGGGCTAAAATGCCTAAAATTCATTGAAATCTTCCTCAAAATTGCATATTCTTCATTCCACAAGTAGGTATAGCCACCATTTGTGTGTTTCATCCAAGTTTGTGCTAGGGTATGGTGGTTGATGGATGGTAATGGTTAAAACAAAAACATCAAACCCTATCTTTTAAAATGCCTCAAGGAAAATTGTTGCTAGGATTTCAAATCATTGTTTTGTCACCAAGTTCACTCCCTCATCTCATTTTTATTTTGATTTCATCATTCCCTAAGTTCCCCTATCCCCCTAAGTTCATTAAATCCCCTACCCCAAATCCCCTTTCCCAAATTTCCTAAAACCCAAATACAAACCCCAAACCCTAGTCCATATACAAAAACACCTAAATCATTCCCTAATTCCCTATCCCAACAATCCCCCAAATCCCTCACTGTTTTCTCCCTCCTATATTTCCCTATATCACTATTTTCCCTTGGTGGCAAAAGTCAAGCATATCACAGCTCACTTATTTCTCCTTAAGGAAGCTCCAAGACAGTTTATTCACTAGCGGTGATGGCATCTGATTCTTCATATGAGTATGAGGAGGAGACCCACAGTGATTCACCAATAGAAGCACATGCACCCAGGAGGCCTCATAGAGGTGGCAAAAATATAAAGGAGAACCGCCAAGCTGCCCAAAGAAGGAGGGTGGAGTTTACTTCACTAGAGCAAGAGATCAATGCCGATCGAGAGTCTTGGCTCGAGAGAGTCAACATACACTTATAGAGATTGTTGGAGAAGTCCAACAAGGAGACAAACTTGTTGTGACACATGGCTATTCATTATATGGCGAGGAACAAAGTTTGCAAGGCGCAAATAAGGAGTTTAAAGGCAAAATTGAGGAAGGCATCAAAGAGGCAAAAGAGGCAAAAGGGAGCTTGATCATCTTCAGATATTGGCCAACGCCTCTTTGGCCCATCATAGCTCTTGATAAAGAAGGTCCAGCCCAAATTTCCATAAATTTGGAGCAAATTTTGCATTTTTGAGAATTTTTTGCACTAAAAAACAGGGTTTTGCCTCCCTATGCGTTGCGCCACGTGGCGCTCGCTTTTGCTAGAGGGCTCCAAACTTCAAAAAATTTACATTTTTGGATTTGGCATGAACAATTATGATTTTTGGTGCATGGGCAAGAAATTTGGGCAAGTTTTGAGTCCTCAAGAGGTCAAAAACACTCAAAAAATGACCTCACTGCCTCTATTTTGACACACAGGAAACAGTCTTGGGAGAATGGACTTTTGGAGGGGCAAATGGACACCAAATTGAAAACTTCCACTTGGGTTGGAAAGTAGAGAGATAGGGCTTTCCACCAAGCTATCATTGTCTCAATTTGGACTTTAGGAAGTGCCTCCAATTCAGCTCCAAAGTGGCACGACACATAGAGGATTTGGCGCAGCGCATAGAGGAGTTTTGCCCAATTTTTCACTTTCCAGCTCAGATTTGGCCAGTTTGACTAGTTTTGCTTCTTGATGTAATTATTTACCTATCTTGATGTAATTTAATGACCATGATGTAATATTGACATACTTTTACTTGTTCTAGAGGATTCATTCACTAAAACGTGAAAATTTAATGAATGAATCAGTTTCCTACCTTATAGAGGCAAGTTGTTTTGATTGCCTAGATTTCAGTGTTTTGTTTAGAATTGGTTGAAACAGCTCCTAGAATGATGAGTTCGACCCCTAGAGGCAATGGAATGGGTTGGGCTAGTCCATATCATATAGTTTCTAAGTCATTTTCAGGTTTGGACTCTTGATAAAGCCTAGAGCTTCATTGTACATTCATATTTTCATTTTGGCTAAGGAATTGAGACCAGGGTTTACAACACTCTTTGGAATTCATGTGGTAATTTTTCTTGGTACAGTGCTCCTCTTTGTTATTGTGATTTTGTTTATGCATGCCATTATCTATCTTATGTCTTCTGAACTAAACAAACAAGAGTGTAAGTAGAATACATTGAAAATGCAATGCTCTACTTGAAGTTTGCTTTAGTTGTTTGATGTTTTTAGTTGTTTGGGGAGGATTCATGATTTCTCTTGCCCTCTTCAACACCTCACATGTCTTTTCCCTCCACCTCATTCAATTTTAAGTGCCAAAATGATTGCCTGCCCTGCAGGGCTGTGCCTCCTTCCCCGCACCCAAAATCTGTCTTCTCAACCAAGCCAACAACTCATCAATTCATTAAAAAACCTCTTGCACACATATACCTAGCCTAAAATCAGAAGATATTTCAGTCATATCAAGCCCCATAGATCATCATTTGCTGAGTTGACTCGGAGAGAGCCCTCTCCTGTTCTCATAGGGCTAGCTACGAGGCTGAGCGTGGTTTGATATGGACCTAGAAGCTTACCTTTTCAGCTTGAGGTAAATATAGGATCTAACATAGTAGTGAATCCTCTGGGGAAGAAAATTTATTTTTATTGTTTGTCTTTGTAGACTACAGATGGAGCCTGAAGTTAGCCAGGTAGCCTTCGAAACGCTTTTGCTTTGAATTAGCGAAAGTAGATGAAAGCTACTTCAGTTAGTCTCCGGTCTAGTTTATAAACTGAACATTTGATCTAAAAGATCATCCCAGTACATGTATCAAGTTCAGATCTGATTGTTGATGGTGGAAAACGATCAGACACAGCAAGGCTGAAATCATTCACCTAGCGATTCCAAATAATTTTCGAGATCAGATCCAAAGACTCCACTGGAGGATGAACCTGACCAGCAGAAACATGAAAGGACAATATGGACAGATCAGGTATTCAAGTTGGAATTTCATTCAAGACATTTTGTTCTTTGTTCTAAATTATTTCTTCTCTTTTCCCGAGAATGTCAAGAAGGCTTTGCAAAGTATATTGTATTTGAGAAGAGATCCTCGGCCTGCATTTGATTCCTTCCCTTTGAAGATTGTAAATACCAAAGATCTGCATGCCTTTGAGCTTGATCAAGACCCTTCTTATGAATCTTGTGATGATCGTCTTCAAATTGATGGGCTTAAAGAGACCAAGATTGATTCTACAGCTTCTGTACATACCCCTATACCTTGTGAAATTCCAGATCGATACATGCCTCTGATTCTCCCTTCTGTACTCCATGCTTTCCCTGCAAATTATTATCTCTATTTGCCAAGATTTGACGGTGAATGTAAGAATGTCAACGCTGAGCAGCATGTGCAAAATGTTGAGACTTTTCTAGACCTTTTTGAGGTTGATGATGAAGATTTTAGTATTAGGCTCTTTGCTCTTTCTTTGCAAGGCAAAGTGAAGAGTCGGTTCAAAACCCTGCCTGATGCGAGCATCTCAGATTTACAGCAGTTCATCAAAGTTTTCCTCGACATGTGGGTGATTTGACAGAACCTTTTCTTGATTGTAGAAGAGTATAACCAGCTGAAAAGATTGCCAGGGGAGACAGTACAATAGTTTTCGGCCACATTTAACCAAGTTTATTATTTGATGCCAGTTCATATAAGGCCTCCTCCTAGATCTTCTCTCTTGCACTATCTGGGTGCCTTTGATCCAGAAATGGAGTTTCAGCTGAGAGAAAGGAATATTGCAACACTTCACAAGATGCAGAACAGTGCAGTAAATGTAGAGGCTCATCTGCTGATCCAAAGGGCAAGGTTGAAAGAAGAAGAGATGACAAACGTGGATCCAGAGAAATCTACACCTTCAGAGGAAAAGCTTGACATTTTGGTAAGTGCAGTGGAAGAGATGATGCAAAGAATCACTGCAAGGAATGATTATGATGTTCAAGCCCATCGCTCGGTGATTGAAGAAGAACAAGTTGCTGATCCAAAACATTTTGTTTCTTATCCCAGTTGTCATAGATTTGATAATGATTGTTTTATAGATCATCCTAGAGAAGAGAAATCTGTTGATTTGACATGTATGCTTGATGATATGTTTTATACCGATGATTTACCTCAGTTTGATCAGTATGGTGATGATTATGTCCTCCAAGCAGAAGCTAATATTGCAGACAAATTAGTAGCTAGCTTGTGGGAGGAGGAAGTTCATTTTCAGCAGCTCGAGTACAGTGATCAACCGATGCATATTAGCTATGGAAGTGACAAGGAAAGTGCAGCAAATTTTGAAGTAAGTGAAGGATCTTTGCCTTTTTGTTTTGCTTTGTTTTAGTTAAATAGAGACAACATTCATGCAATCCGAAATCAACTGCCAACAAGTCTTGATCTGGACCATCTTAAGGGCAATAAAAACCTTGGTCAAGACTTCTTGTATTCAGATTTCCAGCCCTGAAATGCCATTGATTGTCAAGTTGCACATGAAAACATGGAAGCTGGCACATATGATCAAACGATACAGGATGACTCCCTACCTTTCTGTTTTGAATCATTTCAGTTTTTGAAGGGTAGATTGCACAGTAAATCTTCAAATGAGCAGCCTGTAGGAAATCAACAATCTCTCAGTTTTAATGTTGAGGATGAAGGTGTGGTAGCCGGAATACATTATTTAATGATGCAAGAGGATTCTGTACCCTTTTATTTTGAAGCATTTCAGTTTATAAGGCAGAATCTTTGTAATATCTCTAAAGAAAAAGATGAACAACCAGTAGGATGTCATACAATTTTAATGGATACATCGCAACAGTCTTATCAAATCTTTGATGATCGTATTGCTCGTGTGTTGGATGATGTTTGTTGTAAAAGTTCTTCCCCATTGGCTAACCATGTGCCAGAAAATAATGTTGATAATAATCTTATTCAAAGGTCCCCTTCATTGTCTTGTTTAACAGATTTTTCATTACAGAGCTCAAATCAAAGTTTGCAGTCATATGAGGAGGTTGATAAAGGAGACTTTTATTCTATTTGGAATCAGCAACAGAGTTTGGTTATTCACGAAATCCAGGATCCTTTCGACAGCTTGCTACAGTAATTAGTGAAAGACAGCACATATGTGAGAAAAAGTTTAATATCCAGCTATGAATATTACCTGGACCAGAGCAGTAATGTGTTAATGGAAATCAAAAGCTATCTTTATGAAGATCCTTTCTCAGTATTCTTGAAGTCATCAAGTCAACTCATGCTTCGCAATTTTATCATTAGTCAACTTGACAAAGTATGGATACAAACTTAATCTGGTAGTCAATTTCTTTGTCACTTTTAGTAGGAGTCTCGTCACAAAGATCAAATCAAAGTTTGTATTTGTGGTCTGAGGAAAAGAGAAGTAATCCATTGGATGAGCTAAGTCCCAGTGTGCATGAACTTCAAGATCCTTATGTAGTGTTTTTGGAGGTGGATAGAGAATCCATATCATTCAACGGATCTGTTTCTAAGTTGTCATGGGAGTTGTCTTTCAGTAGTTATCTCTTGTTTCTCATAAGCAAGCACTTGCAAAGAATACAAACAACAGCCAGACTACTTACTTGGTTGCATTGGTTGTTTCATGTCACTTGATCAGGTAATGAATGAAACTGTTAGAGTAGTTTTTGATGAATAAGCTCTACTTTGAGCATCATTTCCAGTTTGTCGGTTGTGTTAAGTATTGAGTCAGTGTTTAGGTGAGTGAGAGTCAATTTGTGTCGTCACGTCATCAGTTTTCAGTCATGCATGTCAGCTTGAGTTTTTTACTCAATTGACCAATGGATGAAGGCATTGTCTGCTCTCCTAAAGATCTGTCGTTCTTGGCACCTCCAAGGAGCTACCATCCCCATTGGAGCCAATGTTAGTGTGAGCCTTTGCAGCCTTCCTCTAGTGATCAAACATGCTCTTACAAAATGGTTTTAAGGTGTCAAGGTCAAATTTTGTCATTTTAGTGAGCCTTCAAGCAAAATTTGGTCACTAGGTATTAGGTCTAGGGTTTGTTTTCGCCCTTGTCAAAGTTGTCCAAATGACATTCCGTATCACCATTCATCTGAGTGTACCATCGTTCAGAGGGTTGTCATCATCATGTCAAGTTCCATTGGGTCATTTTACACTACTTCAATTGTGCCTAGGCAAGGTTCATTTCCCTCTCCTAGGGTTTTGAAGGCAATTTCTCTTGGATGGTCAAATCATTGGCAAAACTTGTATCATGATGTTAATACACCTTCCCCTATCCTTAATTTACCTTATTAAACACTTCCCATCACTAACATTCCCCAAATTCCTCATTTTCGCACAAACCCTAGTTTCTTGCTACAACTTGGCAATTTTCTAGGTTGGGCCTATGTTTAGCCCTTTTGGACCCCTTACCCTCACTCAATTTCTGAGATTCCACTTTCCCCTACTTCCTAACATCCCTCCCCACTTCCAAAAATTTTCTCAAGAATTTAGAAGCCCTTTATCCCTTCATTTCGCTTCATTTCGACAGATCCCTGTTCCACACATCGGGGTAGGTTTTACTCAAATGATGCTTTTCAGCAAGGAAAGATGAATTTTGGAATCCTGAGAGATTTTTTTGTCCATAATAGGCCAAGGAAGAAAAACCTCCTTCACTTTTTACATAGGTGTCATGGTTTTAGAGAAATGTCAAAAATACAGTCGCCTCGGGAAAATTGGTGCACCTCTGAAGTGACCTTGAGAAAATAAAGTTTTCTCCTATCTTGGTTGGCCAAATGACTTTCTTGATGCATAAAATGATAACTAGACACAAATATATTTCCAATGAGCTATCATGAGATCAATTTGGAGTTGAGGAACACCTTCCAAAGTTGATTGCAAAAGCACTCTGCCTTGAGGCAGCCTCATTTGGCACATTTTGAGCAATCTTGGGATATTTGATTTGTTGATAGGGAAAATGAACTCCAAATTGAAAAATTATAGTTGAGTTGGAACATAGACTCAAGGACCTTTCCAAAGAGCTATCCTGCGCCCAATTGTGACACCGGAAAGGCTTCCAAAAGGCTCCTGAAAAAAGGCACTACGCATAGAGATGGGGTGGCGCATTGGGCTGCCCTCCACAATGCAAAAAATACACTGGTGCGACACATAGAGATGGCGCGGCACACTGGGATAAAAAGACTAAAATTCATTGAAATATTCCTCCAAATTGCATATTATTCATTCCTACAAGTAGGTAGATTCTCCATTTGTGTGTTTCATCCAAGTTTGTGCTAGGGTATGGTGGTTGATGGATGGTAATGGTTAAAACAAAAACATCAAACCCTATCTTTTAAAAGACCTCAAGGAAACTTGTTGCTAGGATTTCAAATCATTGTTTTGTTACCAAGTTCACTCCCTCATCTCATTTTTCTTTTGATTTCATCATTCTCTAAGTTCCCCTATCCGCCTAAGTTCATTAAATCTCCTACCCCAAATCCCCTTTCCCAAATTTCCTAAAACCCAAATACAAACCCCAAACCCTAGTCCATACACAAAAACACCTAAATAATTCCCTAATTCCATATCTCAACAATCCCCCAAATCCCTCACTATTTTCTCCCTCCTATAGTCCCCTATATCACTGTTTTCCCTTGGTGGCAAAAGTCAAGCATATCACAGCTCACTTATTTCTCCTTAAGGCAGCTCCAAGACAGTTTATTCACTAGCAGTGATGGCATCTGATTCTTCATATGAGTATGAGGAGGATACCCATAGTGATTCTCCAATAGAAGCACATGCACCCAGGAGGCCTCATAGAGGTGGAAAAAATATAAAGGAGAACCGCCAAGCTGCCCAAAGAAGGAGGGTGGAGTTTACTTCACTAGAGCAAGAGATCAATGCCGATAGAGAGTCTTGGCTTAAGAGAGTCAACATACACTTAGAGAGATTGTTGGAGAAGGCCAACAAAGAGACAAACTTGTTGTGGCACATGGCTATTCATTATATGGCGAGGAACAAGGTTTGCAAGGCGCAAATAAGGAGTTTAAAGGCAAAATTGAGGAAGGCATCAAAGAGGCAAAAGAGGAAAAAGGGAGCTTGATCGTCTTTAGATATTGGCCAAGGCCTCTTTGGCCCATCATATCTCTTGATAAAGAAGGTCCAATTCAAATTTCAAGAAATTTGGAACAAATTTTGCATTTTGAGAATTTTTTGCACTAAAAAACAGGGTTTTGCCTCCCTATGCGTTGCGCCACGTGGCGCTCGCTTTTGCTAAAGGGCTCCAAACTTCAAAATCTTTACATTTTTGGATTTGGCATGAAAAATTGTAATTTTTGGTGCATGGCCAAGAAATTTGGGCAAGTTTTGAGTCCTCAAGAGGTCAAAAACACAAAAAATGACCTCACTGCTCTTATTTTGACACATAGGAAGCAGTCTTGGGAGAATGGACTTTTGGAGGGGCAAATGGACACCAAATTGAAAAATTCCACTTGGGTTGGAAAGTAGACAGGCAGGGCCTTCCAACAAGATATCTTGTGCTCAATTTGGACTTTAGGAAGTGCCTCCAATTCAGCTCCACAGTGGCGCGATGCATAGAGGATTTGGCGCAGCGCATAGAGGATTTTTGCCCAATTTTTTACTTTCCAGCTCAGAAATTCGACCAGTTTGACTAGTTTTGCTTCTTGATGTAATTATTGACCTATCGTGATGTAACTTAATGACCATGATGTAATATTGGCATAATTTTACTTGTTCTAGATGATTCATTCACTAAAAAGTGAAAATTTAATGAATGAATCAGTTTCCTACCTTATAGAGGCAAGTTGTTTTGATTGCCTAGATTTCAGTGCTTTGTTTAGAATTGGTTGAAACAGCTCCTAGAATGATGAGCTCGACCCATAGAGGCAAGGGAATGGGTTGGGATAGTCTATATCATGTAGTTTCTAAGTCATTTTGAGAAAACCTAGAGCTTCATTGTACATTCATATTTTCATTTTGGCTAAGGAATTGAGACCAGGGTTTGCAGCACTCTTTGGGATTCATGTGGCAATTTGTCTTGGTACAATGCTTCTCTTTGTTATTGTGATTTTTTTATGCATGCCATTATCTATCTTATGTCTTCTGAACTAAACAAACAAGAGTGTAAGTAGAATACATTGAAAATGCAATGTTCACTTGAAGTTTGCTTTAGTTGTTTTATGTTTTCAGTTGTTTGGGGGGGATTCATGATTGCTCTTGCCCTCTTCAACACCTCACCTGTCTTTTCCCTCCACCTCATTCAATTTTAAGTGCCAAAACGATTTCCTACCTTGCCCCATCGAGATCCCTACAGGACTGTGCCTCATTCCCCGCACCCAAAATCTGTCTTCTCAACCAAGCCAACAACTCATCAATTCATTCAAAAAACCTCTTGCACACATATACCTAGCCTAAAATCAGAAGATATTTCATTCATATCAAGCCCCATAGATCATCATTTGCTAAGTTGACTTGGAGAGAGCCCTCTCTTGTCCTCGTAGGGCTAGCTACGAGGTTGAGCGTGGTTTGATGTGGACCTAGAAGCTTACCTCTTCAGCTTGAGGTAAATATAGGCTCTAACAGACTCTACTAGGCCTTTGTGCACTCAGCTGCAAAGCCTTTTCCTACTCTACGACCCAAGACACACTTCACGCTGTTACTTAATCTCTAAGACCCTTCTTGCCTATTCTCTATTCCATGTCTTTATAATTTAGAGCCTCGCTCTATTTATACAATCCCAAGGTCCGCGGACCATGGGTAGGCTGACATTACATTCAAAACTAGGGCGGACAGCCCTATGACTCTAACATACATTTCACGCCTACAATTCATGGAGCTTTACAACAATATCAACTCAAAACTTGGGCTTTGAGCGCCAAAACATGTCTTGGGGGGATTCCATGCCCAACAATTCAAGAAAAATATCGAGGAATGGGGAGCTCATTGGTTGAACGTGGTTGTAAAAGTTGTCCTAATAAAATCAGTTTTATCCTCCTTGTCAGCTTATTTGTGCTCTGGCCTTCTGGCCCCTAAGAGTTTAATCCTCCAAATTGGAGGTTTGAATAGAAAATTTCTTTGGCGGGGAGGAAAAAGCAATAAGAAGAGATTTCATCTAATTAACTAGAACATAGTTTGTGTCCTCAAAGTATATGGTGGCTTGGAAACAAAAGACTCTGACTTTATGAATCTAGCCTTAGGGGCTAAAATTGTCTAGAGACTTCTCTCTGATACAAAGGAATGGTGGAAACAAGACTTTTTGAAAAATATTTTAATAAGAACAAAATCCCTAGGGACGAAAAAAGTTGAGTGGACAGGTACCAACTGAAAGATTTGAAAATTATGCAAGACAGATGCGTTCATTATACTTGAACATCTGGGATGGAAAATTGGAAATGAAGCTAGAATAAATATGTGGAAAGAGGATATCCTATCGGTTGAGATATTGGGAGAGATAGAAGTCAATAACAATCTAGCTAATTGGATGAGAGGAGAAGTTGCGTGCGCTTGGTACTTTTGACAACTCTTCAACTGAAATGGGAAATGTTGATAAACTCGTTGAAAGATTATTCTCCCATCAATGCTTGGTCTATAGATCAATACACATGGAAGATGGGCCCTTAGAACCAATATTTAATCAATGTTTGGTATGATATATTTGTTTGTAATATCCCTCATCTAGCCCCATAGAATATATGGAAGAAAAAATGACGTAAGGATGGGATTCCCAAGATCAATATTTTCTGTTAGATGTTGGTTCATGGAAAAATATTAACATCTGAGAATTTAAAGAAGCATAACATTCAGGGATTGTCAAGGTGTGCTCTTTGCAAGACAAAGAAATAGGATGTTCCTTATCTTTCTCAGAAATGTGCTTTCTCAATAGCTATATGGTAGAATGCATTAAAAAAATCAACGGTGTTGATAACATTCGGGAAGCTAGAAGGAAATGTTTGAATTATAGAAAAACAAGATCCCTTGGCCGCTAAAATATTCATCATTAACTATACCTTTCTAGGTGTATCTCCTAAAATACCTCTGTGAGGAAATATGGTTGGCTCGAAACAACACGATATTTAAAGGAGATCACCCCAACTCAATTTTGGTTGCAAATAAAGCCTTGAATCTCCTATTCGAGGCAATTTCAACTCGCAGTTTCAAATCTTCAGATATTGAGGACTTAACTCCAACTGAAAAAAATGGATCGATATTGGTTGACTTTCATATCATGCGGATAATTTCAATTTTCATCAGGTCACAAATAAAATTTCTTGCAATAATTTGGATCCTGCTGATTTTCATAATTGGCATCGAAGTCAAGAGCTCCCATCATTGTTTTGTGGCGAAATCTCGAAAGGTAATCTCAAGTTGGCAGGAGTGGGAGGGGTAATAATTTGCCCTGATTATGTAAGAGATCCAATTTGTTGGGTGCCTGGGGATCTCAACAACTAACTAAGTTACATACTTTTAGATTTAGCCATCGTCAAAGGAATACAATGATTGATGGTCTTTGGAGACTCAATGCTTGGGATAAAACAAGTCAATAAATTCAAAGGAGGCATAAATAATATTAGTCTCTCCATTCTTCAAAGGATTATGGTACAGATAAGACATTTTGAGGGACACCTTGCAACAAGGTGAGATGGAAGTGATTTTTTTCCAAATTTCATATATATCATTGCCATGATTTGTAAACAAAGAATATTGTTGAATCGTGCGCACGAGTAGGAATCACCAAAAACAACGACGGTTTATGTCACCTAGAATTACCTTTGCTTGCTCCAAGGTAGAATGAAATGGCATCCAAGACACATTGTGAATTAAGTAGTAGAGTACTCAAGTTTTAATGCTACTCGCCTTAGGACAATACACAAATATTTTCGGCATGACAGATGGTGGAGGATAGGGATATTGTGGAGAGTAGCGGAGATGGAACATAGTATAAATTTAAATAGATTATCTCAGACCTCAAGGCATCACCGAATTGAATTAAATGTGATAATCCATCATTTGAATTGTGCATTAAAGAAGATTGCAATGATGGACGAATCCCATGGTGTTTTGGTTAATTTTGTTATGGCATTAATAGCCATCTCTTAGCATTATAAGAGAGATTGAGACCACCTAATATATATCAGTCAAGCAACATCATGGAATTGACATCCTACAGGCAGTATCTTTGGAGTGTTGCTAAACAGGTTGGCTTCAATGGCAACTTCACATTTACAACCTCTTGATAGAGATAAAGAGAGGATGAATCAACTGTTAGAGAAGTTAACAGATACAATAATGACGATGTTGGATTTAATGAAATGTCAGAGCAACTTGGAAGATTAGCGGAAGGAGGTGTGTTAGGTTCTCATGGATCAAAAAATTAAATTGTTACACAAGAAAATGGAGAAGATACATGTGATTATGGAGGCAGAGGTAGTAGTTCTGAACATCAAATTATCCAAACTGGAAACATAGATCAACAAAAGGTGCTAGGAATAATTAAGAGGACCTGAAAAACAAAGAAGCTCAACCATGGGAAAATATTCGTAGAGCAGCTGAGAAAGGCCTTTCAATGTACAATGTTGTTGAAGAACTCGGGAAGACAACTTTTGAAGATGGGCCATCAAGGTCAAGATAATTCACCAGACTTTGTAGATGCTTTGCAAGTTTGCCTTGTTTTTAGGTATATTTTGGAAAGTGTATGGGAAATTTTAGTTTATAATAGTGGTTAGAAGATCTCATAGAGATATGAGGAAAAAAAATTGGATGACAATGAACTGTGAAGCACAAGAGAAATATAAAAAACAAAATGTAAAGGTTTTGGCCTAGTAACCATATTATCTTTCTAATGTTAAAATCCTACCTGTTTCATTTAAAATAATAATAATAATAATGCAAATATTATAAATTGGTCCACTTATACTTTTTTACCTTCAACATAAACTTATAAATCTACATGCTCATGGTTTGTTACTCTAACTAAAAACTTGGCTCATAAGAAATTCCTATTAGAACTTACTTGACCTATTATGAAATTTGTATCCATAAGTAATTTTGGAGGGCATTTCTTCGGATCTTACCGTATGAAAAATCTTATTTTCAAACATAATGCTCTTATATTTCATACTTTAGTAGTCGCCTCATGGTCAAAGTCTCTTAACCGTGTATTCGTTTGTTGAGTTTTTGAAACTTCAACCAAAGTTTTCGGAAAATGTTGATTATTTCTATTTTTCCATAAATTAAAAAATATTTTCTAATTTTTTAAAATATTATTTCTAATTTTCCACTAGTTGAATGAGCATTGATGTGACATAATTCCACTAGTGGAGGGAGATTTAATTTTGATATTTTTAGACATTGGAAAATAATTTTAAAATAGGAAAAAGGAATTACGTGATTTTACACTGCCTATCATCATTGTCATGATTGATTTGTAATGGACACTATAGTCTATGTTAATGCTTCGATGATAGGGATTGAAAATGGAGGTTTCATGACACAGATTGATGACTAACAGGGGTGAGGTCCATTACGTAAGTGAGGAGGGGGCGGCTTGAACAAATATCGGACCCTAAACAAAATGGTTTTTCCTGAGATATTTACAACTCGATATAAAATGAGATGACACCACATAAGCAATAGTGGTGTGGGCTAAACCATGTGACTTGGTGTAGTTAATAACCCCTCTATTTCATGACATGATATGTATTACTCATAATCGATTTTGTTGGACTAACCAGGGTCGACCACATGCTAGGAGAAAACATTATTTTTACTTTTTATTAATTTTATTTTCTTAATTTTGGTAAAGCATGACAATTAAAACATTAATCGTCTATTTGATATTTGAGGCGATTTCACCACATTTTGTTGAAATTGTTATTTTCTACTGTAAATTTTAATTCATATAAACAGATATCATCTTCACTTATTGCTATATGTTGGTCCACACTCAGTCAATTCGTAATCATATGAATTTGTTGACTTTTCAATGTATTTAACACTACGTACCTAGTGGAAGACCATGTTACACACCTTACGCAAACCACAATTAAACAAGTTGAATGAGTACAAAGCTCATGTTCCATGCTAACTCTACCTTTCTATTATTGTAGATCTTGAATGAAGTTATGAACCCACTTTCCCATTATTACAGATATCGAATGTTATACAATCAGGAAGTACTATAATTTCTCTTGAAAACAAAATATGTCAAGTCATAGGGACACTTTAAACCAGGCCTAGCCACAATTTCATGTAGGTTAACAAGAAATATTATTGGTGTTGTATTTGAAGTATTTTTTAACAAGAGTAGCATACTTCTTTGGCATTTATTTGGACAAGGCTAAAGTTAAATCAAATACCTTTGCATGAAATGAAACATAGTCTTACCCGCCATAAATCATGTACATCAAAACCAAATTTCTTCCAAGAAAATCAAAATCATAAAAAATAAAAGAAATGATCAATATTCTTTGTAGTGAAACTCAATGATTGAGTAAAATCTAACTTCTACTTTTATCATGCTAGTTGGAAAAATTCTTGGAGCAACATTACAATTTCTTTGGCATTATATAACAAAATTTTGTTCGTTAATCTCGTTCGAAGCTAAAAGTAAAGTACTTTGTCATTATCAGTGATTATCGGAACATGTTGCAATTTTTATATTTGACAGAGTAGATGTTGCTCAGTTATACATAGAAAAATAGGCCATTATCATTGGTGAAGCGAAATCCACTACCATGGAATCAATTTTTGTTTTAAGTGCAATTAAAGAGTTATCTGTACCAAATAAAATAATTTTACAAATTAATTTCTGATTAAAAAATAGTAATATGAAAAAAGATAATAATTTAATCAATTCTTGTGAAAGGAACCTTCAACTTCGCTCATGGACGCTTAGATCATAAATATTGGGCGTGAGTCATCATACTATTGGACTTATACACTGCCAGATAGATAATATTATGACTTTCACACATTGTTGGAGACCATGTTTCTCTAGGCTATTATGCGTTGCTTTAATGGAATATTCAACTAACATTTAATCCCTAAAGATCCTTCAAAATATTACATCACAAGAAGTGTTATTCAGGAGGTGAAAAAGGTGTGGAAGTGTGGATGTCTCTTCTGTGTAAATTACTATGTTCTTAAGTTGTAAATAGATTTAATTGATTTTCACTAAAAGAACACTAATGGAGTCAATAAGATATATCTTAGAACTTTTAAGCGTGAAAATAATTGCGTGGAATAGGTGTACGAAATCAAGGATGTGTGTGGAATAAAGTATGTGTAGAAAAGAGGGTATGTGCGGGAGAAAGGGTGTGTAGGGGAATGTGTGCGTAAAGCAAGGAATACAAAATTTCTTCCACACATATGAAATTATTTTAATTTAAAGAAATTATTTTTCATATCTACATAATATATATTTTTAATGTATAGTTGTGCTTGCTCAATTTTTCTATTGATGATGACAATGAAATAGATGAATTTCAAAAGATGAAATCATGGTACTATGTCAATGATACCTCTTAGATGACCTGATAGATTGTCTTTTGGAAACGCTCTAAAGAACTTGAATTTGATTGCTTATAAGGTGGTTAATTCCAGGTACTCAAGTGGAAATTAAGATCAGAATGGTTGTTGCTATACTTCTCGTATTGTTTATGGTCGATGGATTTCCATTGGATGAAGCTCAATTTATCCAGTCGTATAAAGATGCAATGAGAAATCACCATCATCTTGTGAGTACGATCCCTAAGGGAAATAACCACATTCATATGGGAAAAGAAGATGTTCGAAACTTTGACCAAATCCTAATGATGTGATTATTCCGAAAGACATTTATTTACAATATGGATCAAAAAAGTCTCAGACGTAACAACTTGGAATTAGTCATGAATGTGACATCCCTCGACTTAATGATTTCATTGTAATTAAATGTGTATAAGTTTAATTTTGATTTAGTATGAGACAAATAGACATTTAACTTTCAATATTTTTTTTATAATAATTGTTGTAAAGTTGTGATTATATTTTTATTTTTATGAATAAAGACAAAAATTGGGAAATTAATGGCTAAGTACAGATGGTTGAAAGAGGAAAAAGGCTGCAATTTTATTTTAGTAAATATTATTATCCATCAACACATCTTATGCGTCTAATCTGGATGATTATATGTAACTATAAAATTATGATATTGACCAATTAAATGTTTCCTATAAGACAAGGATTTGTCTTTAGAAGTGGGAAACAAGAGCTCATTAATGAGTAGTTAATTACCTGCCCCCCTATTGGTGAGGTGGAGGTAGTTATTAACCATCCAAAGAGTGGTAGGTGGATATTATTTAAAAATCCTATTGCTTTTGTCTCAATAATTCTAAGCGCAGAACTCGAGAGACTGGAGAGAAGCAAAAAGGAAATTTTACAGAAGAGAAAAATTGCAGGCCTAGTTTGCTCAGGGGGACAAGTTGAATTTGGTTGTGCCAGGGTTGGTAGAAGCGAAGTATTTAGCCATTTATTTGCTAGAATAATTGTTCAAATCGGTATTTCTACCTGTGGTTCTCTATGTATTTTATTTTATAAAAGAGAAACATTATTTAGAGTTTCATCTTTTCTAAATACTTTTAATTTGTTACACGCAATGAAGAAAAAATGTTGCAAAAAGAATTAAAATTGTGTATGATAAATTATTTATATTTGAAGGAATTTAATCAACTAATAAAACACTAATAAAATAAGGAAAAAAAATATGCATAAACCCATACATGGCAGAAAACTGCTTGAGAGCCTCACTTGATTCCTCTCATTCTCATTATTAAAATAATGTGTATAATAAAAATATAAATACAAGAGGATATTTGTTCAAGATAGTGCATCTATCTTGGACACTTTAGTTGAGAAAATATCTCAACCATACACTAATCTAGGAGCCTAACTAGTTGGAGATATTCTCTCAACTAACTAGACCTAAACTGACTCCTAACTTTGAGAAACAAACCCAATCTAGAAAGTTAGGAATTAAATCCAACTTTCATGATTTAATTAATTTAATATTTTTGGACTTATTATTGTTTTTAATGTGAGAGTGAGGCTAACATCCCCCACCTCAATGATAAGTCCAAAGTAATAACCTAGTGCCATCTCCAAGTCCTCATGTTGAAACTATTGATCCTCAATGAAAAACTGCTTGAAAAACCGCCAAAGTTGGATGTCAAAAAAACTCCAATCTCAAGAGAACATGAATTAGTTGCAAGTATGATACATCTCTGAAAATTTCTTGACAACTCCATCAGGTGCAAAGATGAAAAGGATCCATCTGTCCTTTTCTTTCAATCAACATCCCAATTTCTTGTCCGCTGACAAAATTTTGGTAATGCCCACTGGTGAATTTGATGATGTCGAAACTTCCCACTGGCTACTTTGATGTTGACCACCCACTGGCGAATTTGTTGATGATGACTGCCCACTGGTTGCTTTAATGTTGACTTCCCACTAGCTAATTTGATGATGCCCACTGGTTGATTTGTTGATGTTGCCTATTGGTTGATTTGATGATGATGATGCCCACTGGCTGATTTGATGATGATGATGATGCCCACTGGCTAATTTGTTGATGTTGTCGAAACTTTCAGTCTGACAACCACCTTCAATTCCATTATCATTTCCCCCCTTTATCAGCTGAAAGGACAGACAATCATCTGCGTTTGATTTCTGAACCCACCCCCTTCAGGTGTAGGAGAGTGTCACTGTTGTACTCCCGCTTTCAAGTGCAAGAGAGTACCATCTTAATTTTATTGTTGGCTGCAATAGGTGAGATTGAATTCTGTGGTAAAACTTATACAATCATTTTATTTTTGATGACCATTCCCAAGGACCAATCCATGCATAACTGATCTTTAATATAGCTGGTTGGTGTTGTTTACAGTATTTCTCTGATAAGTGATTTTTGTTGCCACAATGGTTACAAGGATCAAGATCAAAACAATGATATTCCATGTGACCTTTTCTTTGAAAATGTTTGCATGTGGGTTTGTCTTCAAGTTTATCATGGCTTGCTGATGTTATTTGATCAAGAAATATTGCACTGATGAACTTGATCTTCTTAGAATAATCTGAGATATGCAAGTTGTTGTCATCTTGGTCATATCCGAGATGACAAAAATCGACGTGGATTAGACCAAGATGACATATCTTGGTCTAATCCACGTCGATTATTGTTTCTTTGGATTTCTTCCCATGGCTTGATGATTGGATTGGAAGAAGAAGACTGAACTTGATTATGTACAACTTCTTCACTTGAAGTTGTATGGATCAGTGACTTGGAATCCTCATCTTCAGAATTTGGATTGTTGAAAGGCTTTGAAACACATCCCTTCTGCAACATCTCATCTGGTTGCAGTTGTGATTCCAGTTGAAGAAACTCAAGTGTAACATGTGTTTGTTGCAGATTCATTGAAATATTAGCAAGAGTTGCTCTTATGATTTGCACCATGTCTTTAGCAGTTGAAAGGATCATATTGTTAAGAATCTGTAACAACTGGATGCTTTTATCCATGTGAACTTGCTTGAACTCACGTTCACTTGAACTTTGTGAATGCTTCAATCAACTTCACGCTCACTTGCTTTTGTATTTTCTTGATCTCTCTAAATTGCTTGGTTAAACTTGTTTGCTTATCTCCTATTGCTTGGTTAAACTTGTTTGCTTCGATTCATGCTCACTTGAATAATTGAATACTAGAACTCACACTCGTTGCTTGTAGATTTGAACTTGCTTGAGTGTTGTTTTAATATCACATTTTCTTGCTTTAGAGTTGAACTCGCACGCTTGAACTTGTGTTAACAACTGATTGTTTGAACTCACACTTGCTTGCTTTTACACTCACTTGATCACGATTTATTGTTTTTGAACTTGCTTGATCTCTAGCTTGAGTTTGTTTGCTTCATCTTTGCTTGAATTTACAAAATAAGGGTGTTGAATACTATCAAAAAATGTACCCAAGAGAAGGCTTACAATGATTTAATGACAAGTTCAAATGAATTTGATGACTCAGTTGAAAACAATGGACTCACTTGACTTAAAGTCTTTAACAATTCAAAGCTTGGGTGTCAGTTTCAACCAAGAATGCACCCTTACAATTCTACTCAAATTGATTACAAACTTTGAGTTGAATCTTACAAAAAATTTGCAAGTACATTGTTTAAGTTGATGTAGTTGTTTGTTGATGTAGATGACAACTTCATTAACTTTATTGCCTTTAGTGAATAATTTTGAATTGCATGAGAATCATTTTTTGAATGTTGATGTTGACTTTCATATCATGCGGATAATTTCAATTTTCATCAGGTCACAAATAAAATTTCTTGCATAAATTTGGATCCCGCTGATTTTCATAATTGGCATCGAAGTCAAGAGCTCCCATCATTGTTTTGTGACGAGGTCTCGAAAGGTAATCTCAGGTTGGTAGGAGTGGGAGGGGTAATACTTTGCCCCGATTATGTAAGAGGTCCAATTTACTTGGTGCTTGGGGATCTCAACAAGTAACTAAGCTACATACGTTTAGATTTAGCCATCGTCAAAGGAGTACAATGATTGATGGTCTTTGGAGACTCAATGCTTGGGATAAAACAAGTCAATAAATTCAAAGAAAGCAAAGAAGGCATAAATAATATTAGTCTCTCCATTCTTCAAAGGATTATGGTACAGATAAGACATTTTGAGGGACACCTTGAAACAAGGTGAGATGGAAATGATTTTTTTCCAAATTTCATATATATCATTGCCATGATTTGTAAACAAAGAATATTGTTGAATCGTGCGCACGAGTAGGAATCACCAAAAACAACGATTGTTTATGTCACGTAGAATTACCTTTGCTTGCTCCAAGGTAGAATGAAATGGCATCCAAGACACATTGTGAATTTAGTAGTAGAGAACTCAAGTTTTAATGCTACTCGCCTTAGGACAATCCACAAATATTTTCGGCATGATAGATGGTGGAGGATAGGGATATTTTGGAGAGTAGCAGAGATGGAACATAGTATAAATTTAAATAGATCATCTCAGACCTCAAGGCATCACCAAATTGATTTAAATGTGATAATCCATCATTTGAATTGTGCATTAAATAAGATTGCAATGATGGACGGATCCCATGGTGTTTTGGTTAATTTTGTTCTGGCATTAATAGCCATCTCTTAGCATTATAAGAGAGATCGAGACCGCCTAATATATACTAGTCAAGCAACATCATGGAATTGACATCCTACAAGCAATATCTTTGGAGTGTTGCTAAACAAGTTGGCTTCAATGGCAACTTCACACTTACAACCTCTTGATAGAGATAAAGAGAGGATGAATCAATTGTTAGAGAAGTTAAAAGATACAATAATGACGATGTTGGATTTAGTGAAATGTCATAGCAACTTGGCAGATTAGCAGAAGGAGGTGTGTTAGGTTCTCTTGGATCAAAAAATTAAATTGTTACAAAAGAAAATGGAGAAGATACAAGTGATTATGGAGGCAGAGGTAGTAGTTCTGAACATCAGATTATCTAGATTGGAAACACAGATCAACAAAGGTGCTAGGAATAATTAAGAGGACCTGAAAAGCAAAGAATCTCAACCAAGGGAAAAGATTCGTAGAGTAGCTGAGCAAGGCCTTTCAATGTAAAATGTTGTTGAAGAACTCGGGAAGACAATTTTTGAAGATGGGCCATCAAGGTCAAGATAATTCACCAGACTTTGTAGATGCTTTGCATGTTTGCCTTGTTTTTAGGTATATTTTGGAAAGTGTATGGGAAATTTTAGTTTATAATAGTGGTTAGAAGATCTCATAGAGGTATGAGAAAAAAAAATTGGATGACAATGAACTGTGAAGCACCAGAGAAATAAAAAAAAATGTAAAGGTTTCGGCCTAGTAACCATATTATCTTTCTAATGTTAAAATCCTACCTGTTTCATTTAAAATAACAATAATAATAATAATGAAAATATTATAAATTGATCCACTTATATTTTTTTAGCTTCAACATAAAATTATAAATCTACATGCTCATGGCTTGTTACTCTAACTAAAAACTTGGCTCATAAGAAATTCCTATTAGAACTTACTTGACCTATTATGAAATTTGTATCCATAAGTAATTTTGGAGGGCATTTCTTCAGATCTTACCATATGAAAAATCATATTTTCAAACATAATGCTCTTATATTTCATACTTTAGTAGTAGCCTCATGGTCAAAGTCTCTTAACCGTGTATTCGTTTGTTGAATTTTTGAAACTTTAACAAAAGTTTTCGGAAAATGTTGATTATTTCTAATTTTCCACTGGTTGAATGAGCATTGATGTGACATAATTCCACTAGTGGAGGGAGATTTAATTTTGATATTTTTAGACATTGGAAAATAATTTTAAAATAGGAAAAAGGAATTACGTGATTTTACACTGCCTATCATCATTGTCATGATTGATTTGTAATGGACACTATAGTCTATGTTAATGCTTCGATGATAGGGATTGAAAATGGAGGTTTCATGACACAGATTGATGACTAACAGGGGTGAGGTCCATTACGTAAGTGAGGAGGGGGCGGCTTGAACAAATATCGGACCCTAAACAAAATGGTTTTTCCTGAGATATTTACAACTCGATATAAAATGAGATGACACCACATAAGCAATAGTGGTGTGGGCTAAACCATGTGACTTGGTGTAGTTAATAACCCCTCTATTTCATGACCTAATATGTATTACTCATAATCGATTTTGTTTGACTAACCAGGTTCCACCACATGCCAGGAGAAAACATTATTTTTACTTTTTATTAATTTTATTTTCTTAATTTTGGTAAAGCATGACAATTAAAACATTAATCATCTATTTAATCTTTAAGGCGATTTAACCACATTTTGTTGAAATTGTTATTTTCTACTGTAAATTTTAATTCATATAAACATATATCATCTTCACTTATTGCTATATGCTGGTCCACATTCACTCAATTCACAATCATATGAACTTGTTGACTTTTCAATGTATTTAAGACTACCTACCTAGTGGAAGACCATGTTACACACCTTACGCAAACCACAATTAAACAGGTTGAATGAGTACAAAGCTCATGTTCCATGCTAACCCTACATTTCTATTATTGTAGATCTTGAATGAAGATAGGAACCCACTTTCCCATTATTACATATGTCGAATGTTATACAATCAGGAAGTACTATAATTTCTCTTGAAAACAAAAAATGTCAAGTCACAGGGACACTTTAAATTAGGCCTAGCCACAATTTCATGTAGGTTAACAAGAAATATTATTTGTGTTGTATTTGAAGTATTTTTTAACAAGAGTAGCATACTTCTTTGGCATTTATTTGGACAAGGCTAAAGTTAAATCAAAGACCTTTGCATGAAATGAAACATAGTCTTACCCACAATGAATCATGTACATCAAAACCAAATTTCTTCCAAGAAAATCAAAATCATAAAAAATAAAAGAAATGATCAATATTCTTTGTAGTGAAACTCAATGACCAAGTAAAATCTAACTTCTACTTTTATCATACTAGTTGGAAAAATTCTTGGAGCAACTTTACAATTTCTTTGGCATTATATAGCAAAATTTTGTTCGTTAATCTCATTCGAAGCTAAAATTAAAGTACTCTGTCATTATCAATGATTATCAAAACATGTTGCATTTTTTATATTTGACAGAGTAGATGTTGCTTAGTTATACATAGAAAAATAGGCCATTATCATTGGTGAAGCGAAATCCACTACTATGGAATCAATTTTTGTTTTAAGTGCAATTAAAGAGTTATCTGTACAAAATAAAATAATTTTACAAAATAATTTCTGATTAAAAAATAGTAATATGAAAAAAGATAATAATTTAATCAATTCTTGTGAAAGAAACCTTCAGCTCCGCTCATGGACGCTTAGATCATAAAAATTGGGTGTGAGTCATTATACCATTGGACTTATACACTGCCAGATAAATAAGATTTATGATTTCCACACATTGTTGGAGACCATGTTGTTCTAGGCTATTATGTGTTGCTTCAATGGAATATTCAACTAGCATCTAATCCCTAAAGATCCTTCAAAATATTACATCACAAGAAGTGTTATTCAGGAGGTGAAAAAGGTGTGGAAGTGTGGATGTCTCTTCTGTGTAAATTACTATGTTCTTAAGTCATAAATAGATTTAATTGATTTTCACTAAAAGAACACTAATGGAGTCAATAAGATATATCTTAGAACTTTTAAGCATGAAAATAATTGCGTGGAATAGGTGTATGGAATCAAGGATGTGTGTGGAATAAAGTATGTGTAGAAAAGAGGGTATGTGTGGGAGAAAGGGTGTGTAGGGGAAAGTGTGCGCCAAGCAAGGAATACAAAATTTCTTCCACACACATGAAATTATTTTAATTTAAAGAAATTATTTTTCATATCTAAATAATATATATTCTTAATGTATACTTGTGCTTGCTCAATTTTTCTATTGATGATGACAATGAAACAGATGAATTTAAAAAGATGAAATCATGGTACTATGTCAATGATACCTCTTAGATGACCCGATAGATTGTCTTTTGGAAACGCTATAAAGAACTTGAATTTGATTGCTTATAAGGTGGTTAATTCTAGGTACTCAAGTGGAAATTAAGATCAGAATGGTTGTTGCTATACTTCTCGTATTGTTTATGGTCGATGGATTTCCATTGGATGAAGCTCAATTTATCCAGTCGTATAAAGATGCAATGAGAAATCACCATCATCTTGTGAGTACGATCCCTAAGGGAAATAACCACATTCATATGGGAAAAGAAGATGTTCAAAACTTTGACCAAATCCTAATGATGTGATTATTCCGAAAGACATTTATTTACAATATGGATCAAAAAAGTCTCAGACCTAACAACTTGGAATTAGTCATGAATGTGACATCCCTCGACTTAATGATTTCATTGTAATTAAACGTGTATAAGTTTAATTTTGATTTAGTATGAGACAAATAGACATTTAACTTTCAATATTTTTTTTATAATAATTGTTGTAAAGTTGTGATTATATTTTTATTTTTATGAATAAAGACAAAAATTGGGAAATTAATGGCTAAGTACAGATGGTTGAAAGAGGAAAAAGGCTGCAATTTTATTTTAGATAATATTATTATCCATCAACACATCTTATGCGTCTAATCTGGATGATTATATGTAACTATAAAATTATGATATTGACCAATTAAATGTTTCCTATAAGACAAGGATTTGTCTTTAGAAGTGGGAAACAAGAGCTCATTAATGAGTAGTTAATTACCTGCCCCCCTGTTGGTGAGGTGGAGGTAGTTATTAATCATCCAAAGAGTGGTAGGTGGATATTATTTAAAAATCCTATTGCTTTTGTCTCAATAATTCTAAGCGCAGAACTCGAGAGACTGAAGAGAAGCAAAAAGGAAATTTTATAGAAGAGAAAAATTGCAGGCCTAGTTTGCTCAGGGGGACAAGCTAAATTTGGTTGTGCCAAGGTTGGTAGAAGCGAAGTATTTAGCCATTTATTTGCTAGAATAATTGTTCAAATCGGTATTTCTACCTGTGGTTCTCTATGTATTTTATTTTATAAAAGAGAAACATTATTTAGAGTTTCATCTTTTCTAAATACTTTTAATTTGTTACATGCAATGAAGAAAAAATGTTGCAAAAAGATTTAAAATTGTGTATGATAAATTATTTATATTTGAAGGAATTTAATCAACTAATAAAACACTAATAAAATAAGAAAAAAAATATACATAAACCATACATGGCAGAGAAGGCTTGAGAGCCTCACTTCATTCCTCTCATTCTCATTATTAAAATAATGTGTATAATAAAAATATAAATACAAGAGGATATTTGTTCAAGATAGTGCATATATCTTGGACACTTTAGTTGAGAAAATATCTCAACCATACACTAATCTATGAGCTTAACTAGTTGGAGATATTCTCTCAACTAACTAGACCTAAAATGACTCCTAACTTTGAGAAACAAACCCAATCTAGAAAGTTAGGAATTAAATCCAACTTTCATGATTTAATTAATTTAATATTTTTGGTCTTATTATTGTTTTTAATGTGAGAGTGAGGGTAACGTTCCCCACCTCAATGGTAATTCCAAAGTAATAACCTGGTGCCATCTCCAAGTCCTCATGTTGAAACTATTGATCCTCAATGAAAAACTGCCTGAAAAAACTCCAACCTCAAGATAACATGAATTAGTTGCAAGTATGATACATCTCTGAAAATTTCTTGACAACTCCATCAAGTGCCAAGATGAAAAGGATCCATATGTCATTTTCTTTCAATCAACATCCCAATTTCTTGTCCACTAACAAAATCTTGGTAACGCCCACTGGTGAATTTGATGATGTCGAAACTGCCCACTGGCTACTTTGATGTTGACCGCCCACTGGCGAATTTGTTGATGATGACCGCCCACTGGATGCTTTAATGTTGACTTCCCACTGGCTGATTTGATGATGATGATGCCCATTGGCTGATTTGTTGATGTTGTCGAAACTTTCAGTCTGACAACCACCTTCAATTCCATTATCATTTCCCCCCTTTATTAGATGAAAGGAGAGACAATCATTTGCGTTTGATTTCTGAACTCACCCCCTTCAGGTGTAGGAGAGTGTCACTGTTGTACTCCTGCTTTCAAGTGCATGAGAGTACCATCTTCATTTTACTGTTGGCTGCAATAGGTGAGATTGAATTTTGTGGTAAAACTTATACAATCGTTTTATTGTTGATGACCATTCCAAGGACCAATCCATGCATAATTGATCTTTAATCTACCTGGTTGGTGTTGTTTATAGTATTTCTTTGATAAGTGATTTTTCTTGCCACAATGGTTACAAGGGTCGAGATCAAAACAATGATATTCCATGTGACCTTTTCTTTGAAAATGTTTGCATGTGGGTTTTTCTTCAAGTTTCTCATGGCTCACTGATGTTATTTGATCAAGAAATCTTGCACTGATGAACTTGATCGGCTTAGGCTAATCTGAGATATGCAAGTTGTTATCATCTTGGTCATATCCAATATGACAAAAATCGACATGGATTAGACCAAGATGACATATCTTGGTCTAATCCACGTTGATTTTTGTTTCTTTGGATTTCTTCCCATGGCTTGATGATTGGATTGGAAGAAGAAGACTGAACTTGACTGTGGACAACTTCTTCACTTGAAGTTGTATGGATCAGTGACTTGGAATCATCATCTTCTGAATTTGGATTGTTGAAAGGCTTTGAAACACATCCCTTCTGCAACAGCTCATCTGGTTGTAGTTGTGATTCCAGTTGAAGAAACTCAATTGTAACATGTGTTTGTTGCAAATGCATTGAAATATCAGCAAGAGTTGCTCTTCTGATTTGCACCATGTCTTTAGCAGTTGATAGGATCATATTGTTAAGAATCTGTAACAACTGGATGTTTTTATCCATGTGAACTTGCTTGAACTCACGCTCACTTGAACTTTTTGAATTCTTCAATCAACTTCACGCTCGCTTGAACTTTGTGAATGCTTCAATCAACTTCACGCTCACTTGATTTATTCTATCACACTCACTTGCTTTTGTATTTTCTTGATCTCTCTAAATTGCTTGGTTAAACTTGTTTGCTTCGATTCATGCTCACTTGAATAATTGAATACTAGAACTCACACTCGCTGCTTGTAGATTGGAACTTGCTTGATTGTTGTTTGAATATTACATTTTCTTGCTTTAGAGTTGAACTTGCTCGCTTGATTCTTGGTTGATTGTTGCACACTCCTTTGAACTTGTGTCAACAATTGATTGTTTGAACTCACACTTGCTTGCTTTTACACTCGCTTGATCACAATTTCTTGGTTTTGAACTTTCTTGATCTCTAGCTTGAATTTGTTTGCTTGATCATTGCTTGAATTTACAAAATAAGGGTGTCGAATACTATTAAAAAATGTACCCAAGAGAAGGCTTACAATGATTTAATGACAAATTCAAATGAATTTGATGACTCAGTGGAAAACAATGGACTCACTTGACTTAAACCCTTTAACAATTCAAAGCTTGGGTGTTAGTTTCAACCGAGAATGCACCCTTACAATTCGACTCAAATTGATTACAAATTTTGAGTTGACTCTTACAAAAAATTTGCAAGTACATTGTCCAAGTTGATGTAGTTCTTTGTTGATGTAGATGACAACTTCATTAACTTTATTGCCTTTAGTGAATAATTTTGATTTGCATGTTGATGTAGAATCATTTTTTGAATGATGATGTTGACAACTCGATATTTTTTATTATGTGTTGCAGTTGATCGATTGCTTGTGCTTTTCTTATTTATGCTTGATTACATGAGATTGAATAGAATTTATTATGTGCATACATTCGTTTAACTTGTTGTGTACTCCATGTGTACCATATTACAAAGATAGTGTCAAAACTAGACACACAAAAATAAGCAACATCAAGAATCCAAAAATGCATGAGCCATCACAAACGTACTCATGTTGTACCTAAGATCCGCTTATTCAATTTCGGGTGGATCTAGGACACATCAACTCTGCAAAAAATATGTCTTTATTAAATATTGAAGTACATCAACCTTCATCTTAACAACATCATGATTGAAATTTCTTAAGAAATGAGAATGCCAAGCTCGTAATTCTTGAAGTAACTTGTCTTCAAAATTAAATAGAAATTTTCAAACAACCTGGAGTTACAACCTTATCACTCCAAAAATTTATAAAACTCACACCTTATCGCTACAAATTTCAAAATCACATCTTATCTCTCCATTAAAAAATCACATTAAATTTTTTAATACATCCCTTTTAAAACAATTAATACAATATGTAAGTCCCTGTTTTCCTTATTCCTCCAAAGGGTTAATATCACTTTATATAAAAAATAATATATGATGTTACTTAAAAAAGTGAAATAACGTTTATGAAGTCACTTTATAAAAGTGAAATGATTTCAAAAATTAAAATTTTGTGCACGTTTCCTTTAAAAAAAGGAGTTGTCTATAATGTGACTTTTTGAGATTCCGGTGACGGAATCCGGCAAAAGAAATTGAGGTTAAATCTTGATTTGTTGCAGTTAAAATGGTTTTTTAACTGCATATTTGGATTCAGCACCCTGAAAAACCCCTGAGACGCTTTGATTGTGCAGAAACTAGCTATCAAACTTGCGATTCCAATAAATTGATGCCGGATTTTGACCAGAAAAACCCACCTGAAAGGCTTTCAAAAAGTCGCATTATACACAACTAATTGAAAAAATAACGCACACCTTATAAAGTGATTTTGTTGGAGAGACTGTTCAATGTAGAGCCAATTGATTCAACATAAATCTGTGCAGAATTAAGTGGGATGTAAGTAATTCATGGATGAGATCATTCGTATCTCCCTTGTAATGCAAAACTGAGATGAATGCCACCATAGAATTGCAGTCTTTAGCACAGGGTTAATACTAGTCTCTACACTGGATCCAATAGTCTTCGTTTTGATTTAAGAGATGGCTCTTATAGTGGTGGAAGCACAATTCTTTTAGATTGACCTCTGCACGATTTCTTTAGATCCGACTTTGTCTGCGTTGATTCAATACCTTAATGGATTTTGTCGAGACCAACCCCAATTCCTTCTCAACGCAACGCTTGATGCACACGATATTTTGCCTCCGATTATGAATTCCAGGGCAGTCCTTTTCCTCTGTAATGTGAGCTATACAAATAATTGTACAACTAGAACTCCTTCAATTCAACGTTGGTCCCTTCTGAGAGCGACTGTTCTTCCTATAAAGACAAGTGGAATTTCCACAACCATACAACAACAATTTTACACAGAAAAACAAGCAAAACCTGCTAATTACTGAGGACTAAAGGCAAAGGAGAAAACTCAAATTCGCATGACAGAACACGCAGGAAATCCCATGTCGCAGATTCGATTACGCTCGTCTTCTTTCACGTTGGTCGCCTTTTGAGAATCGACTTCGAAATCCTCCAGCAATGTATAATAAACTTCAGCAAGGATTATACAGTGCATTCTGCTCTTAAGTCACTGAGATTTCAGCCCAGAACATAGCCCACAATTAAACGATTTGTGTCCAGCAAAAATGAGAGGCTCGTGGCCCTTTCTTTAAGACTAATATAGCATATATATCTCACCCTCGAACTGCCCAGGTAAGCCCATCAATCGTGACACAAGTACAACAACTCTTCCTCAACTCGTGTTATCTCAGAAATTGGTAAATCTGTAGCCTTAGTGGATAGAACAATCCTCTGTGCAAAATATGTCTCTGGAACTTAGCTTCAGCAAGTCTTCAAACACGTGGTGTTGGGTGCTGTTGTTGATGCATTATCTTGCAGACATTCAACATCATCATTGTTTTAGCTTCTGCAAAACCTCAAATATCAAAGCTACCTCTAATTGAATGCAGGGAGATTCACATTCCTAAATAATCACTGCAAACCAATTCCACTTCAACGAAAGAATTTCAGACCGCATCTCCTTTCTGAATGAACTGATATTTTACTTTTTTCAGCGTCATTTCCAATGTTAACGAACTGTTGTGGCCACTAACAACCCCCTCCTTATTTAGTATTATTGCCAATACTAAATAAGGGGACCCTTAGTTATTAAATCCAAAGAAATTAAAGTAGCGTTTACATTTCTTTTTTGTAAATAAAGTTACCATCATAAGCTTAGGAAGCCCCCCTTGGAAACTCTTAGAATCTAAGTTTATGATAAGGCAAAAAATTATTTTATCAAGGGAAATCACATCGCAAGAAAATAGCGGGATGCCACCTCACAAACACAATCCCAATATTTGCGAGAGAACGATAATGACCAAATATCGCATTGCATTCAGCATAACTTACTTAAAACACTTCAAAAATCTACCGATGCGCGATGGCGTTGATCGCAAGATCGCATCTCGCAGGGAACAGGTTAACAAAATTTATCATACATAACATTCCTGCGATCTGCGATATTGCGATATTGCGACATTGCGATATCACGATATCACGATAAGCGATGTTGCGATTTGCGAAGTTGCGATTTTGCGAATTGCGAAGTTGCAATTTTGCGATGTTGCGATCTGCGATGTCGCTCCATCGCAAATCTTTCGGGTTCATTATTCAAGAAAAATAGTTTCTATAAGCTGACACATGGTTATGCGCTTTAAATGCTAATAAAAGAGTTAGCTATCAGTTATTAATAGAATATGGGTGCGTACTCTTCAAAGAACATTTCACGTAAGGTGGTATATTTGGTATGTCTGCGGCATTTAAAACTTTCCCATAACCCTTCCTTGTCATTCATTTTCACCTCACTTGTGAATTGCAGGCATGGAGAGCAGAGAACTATACAAAACAATACGCAGGCTGAAATGGGAAAAAAAAGCAAAGCCCCAAGCTCCGAAGAAGAGAAAATGGCGCCTTTGTATACAAACACGGCTTGCAACAGAAATGCAGGAATAGCTACATGGGAAGGCATGTATAATATGCTCGAAGAGGAGAATCCCAGAGTGATGGAGGTTACAGCTGTTGCAGGCTCACAAATTTCTTCTGAAGCATCCCTCGCAGAGCTAGCTTGCTCATTTTTACATTGGATAGGAGCGAGGCCAAGAATCCTCCCATACACGGACATGGTCAAATGGATATTGGATACCGCAGAAATAAAAAATAGACAGTTCAAAGTTCATGGTCAAGGAATCATTGGTTCATTCACTGCGCAAGATTTAAAGCTCATGTATCATCTACCGGAGCCACAGGCAATTTACAATAGACAGTTTACAGAGAAATTTGTAAAAGAAAATCCAGACCTAGCAGAAACTACCAAATACTGGTCTAGGAGAGACGAGCTGCAGAAGAAAGATAAACACGGTATGTACAGTACTAGTTCCCTTACCTCTCCATACTGCTTTGCTGCTGCCATGCTCTGTAGAATATTTGGAATGCCAGATGTTAACAAATTCTCATCCGAGTGGCTACCATTGTTGGATGCTGCCACAAATGCCACCATTGTAGATTGGGCCAAAATTTTGTCTGATAACCTGGTCACAGCCATTGTCATTTATCGGTCCAAAAGAGCTATGGCTCAGAGGATCTATCCTCCTTTTTACCTTTCTGCATATATAATGGACGCAATATGTTATGTTTCTAAGTTTCCTGTTATGGGTTGGAAGTGGACGACACAAGACCCTCTACCCATCCATGTCTATCACAAAGAGTTATGGGACTCTCAGTTCGTTCCATACTTCTACCAAATTTGTCATGGAGTTATGTTGCCCTTGTATAGAATTTTGTACGATAAAGACCCTCCGAGATGCTCACCTGAAGCAGAAGTAGACATCCTCACTGTCGCAAGATGGTTAAGGGAAGAAATGTTTACTTATGTCAGAGTTTTTGGAAGTTCTGCACCCCCTCATGTCCTACCTTTATATATCCCTGATAAACTCTTAGCCCGAGAGATCGCCTACCAAACCTGTAGGGAAGGAGGCCTAACTAAAGAATTAAAAGACAAAAAGAAGGCTATATGGCCACAGTTTCCTGTAGCCTGTGGGGCCTTCTCGCTATTCGATGCAGGCCACGCCTTTGTAGAAGTAAAGAATATCACGTGCTTACAGCTATTCAAATTCACAGCAAGGCCATTTGACCCTTATGAGGTCGCCCACAATTTTACAACAACGGTCAAGATAAAGGTGTTCTCCGGAGAAAAAGATTTATTTGATGATATATTCCAACAGAAAAACACATTGGAAGAAATTTTGCACACAGCCCAATTGCAGCTATCCCTAGAAGAATTTCAAAGGTTCAAAACATACAGGGAAATAAGGCTAGCCAATATTCCTTTAGAAAAGCTATGCCTAAAACCCTCAAGAGAACCAACTCCAAGTGTTAGCCTCAGTGGAAGTTCAAGTACCAATGGATCTAAGTCCAAATCTGAGAAAGAAGTGTCTGAACACTCTAAAAGATTCGGAAATGAACTAGATAAGAACAAAGGGTCAGTAAAAGATACTGCCCAATCAAAAGAACTTCTACCTCAATAGGCTATTGCCTCCCCGCAAAGAGATCCTCCCCCTCTTGTCATCCAAGCACCACCAATCACAGCTGAATTAGACAAAGAATGGGAAACCTTCAATGACTTGATCAATCTTGAAGGACAAACCATGAAGACAAATGTCAGCGATGTACAGATAATAAAAAAATAGTCACAAGTACAGTTAGCGAAGTCTCGGATATGGAACGTATTCCTATTACTCCATCCTCTAAGCTTGTACTAAAAGTAGAATAAATCCCTCCTCTAGATGTATTTTATAGCCCACAGCATAAAGCAGTAGTAAGAAAACAAAGAAAGAAAAGGAAATTGGAAAGCACGCTCTCTCAAAACACAGAACAATTAGACGTCCTGTGGAAAGATCCCACAAGCAATCCTACTGAAAATCTCACCAAACTATCTCAGATCGCAGGAGCATGCGCCTCCACTACTATTGACAAAGCATCTGAGGTACAACAACTGCTAAAGGAAAGGGAAGACCAGATACAAGTACTGCAACAACAATTGCAACAAGCCCATGCCAATAATGAAGCACAGAAATAGCTTGAAAAGTTGCAACAGGACTTCCAACAGATGCAAATAAGCTATCAGAAAAGTTCGGATGAGAAAGGAAAGCAGTTACAGGATTTGAGAGAGATGCACAAGGATGACCCTAAGCTTATAGAATTTATTACGGAGTCCATTTCCTTGAATGAACAATTACTACAACAGCAAGAAGCATTGGGCCAAAATATATCACAGTGGAGTCATTATTGTGAAATCAGTGATAAAACCACTAATCAAGTGGTAAACTTGCGAAGTGACTATGATCTGATTGATAAACGAGTGACTGAATATTTGGCTTGGCAAGACACGGACGAGGGTAAAAGAATAGGTGCACCAAGAATAAATGAAAATCACAAGGAAATGCTCTTTAACAAATGGGACGAGCAAATCATAGGGGCAGAACAGGCAGCAGAAGGAGTAGCCACGGCGGCCAGCAGACTTATTGATTATGTAAATGAAAATTTACACAGGGAAAATTTGATTGCAGAGACCACTCCAGGGTACTTACCAAATGCACAATAGCTAGAGGCAGATTGGAAACAAAGAGCTCAAGAAAAGGCCAAAGTAATCCAAAGGCTAAGCAAGTTAAACTGGGATTGTTACTGGACATACTTGGTGAAGCCATATATCCAATGGATGACTGTTAAGTGCATTATAAATGCAACCGAAAAAATGGTGCCAACTCTTGTAGATTCTGTTTTCTCATCCCAGTTAAAAGCGGAAGTCAGCCACCCGACTCTCCTTAAACAGATGTTGCATACATGTGATTTCAAAGATCAAATAGAGAAATAGTTTAATTTTAGTTTTAATTTCGTTTTATTTTCCTGAAAAGAGGACGGTCATTTAAACCGCATCCTTTATTTTTGTAATAATTTATTTTTAGAATTAGTCAGTAGTATTTAAACCTTTCTCATGCATTTAGAGAAGGGTCCAGAAATTTATCAAAAACTTGTCCTCAGAACATGCACTTTTGCATCCTCAAAGGAGGTTTTGGTGAATGAATGGAACAGGGTTTATTTGATATTTGCATTTGATATCTACTACTGATGTTGCACTTCTGTACTCTTAGTGGATGTTAAATCAAGGAG
>APFE031610720.1:0-12981 GCA_000404065.3 Pinus taeda | reverse complement strand
ATTTCTTAACTATGGATGGGTCTATATATTTATACCACATGGCATGGGTAGACATTTAGATCATTATTTTCAATCAACGATTTAATTTTGGTTTCTTGAAAGAGGACTAAACATCAACACTGGGACATGGAATCCAAGATTAAAATGGAGCTTATTAGTCTAGTTCAACACGGTGAATAGCACATGTATAGGGGACCTTTCTTCTTTCTAAGGAAATTTTAGGTCTTAATATTCGTAAGTGAGGTAATTTTCCATGCTTTTTCCAAAAAACAATTTTCCAATCTGCATGTTTTCTAGAAAATATTTATCCAAATTTTATAGTCTAAAATTATTTTAACTTTAGAAACCACCAAATTTGATTATTCTATATTATATATATATATATATAATTATATATATATATATATATATATATATATATATATATATAATATATATATATAAATAAATAAGATTAAATAAAATATAAAAATAAAATTAAATAAATAGAATAAGATAAAAATGAAAAATTTCCAAGCATTTTACAATTTGCACATTTTGGACTAGTAAGATTCGCCAAGGATTCTAAACTTTGAAATAAATTTCTATCCTTAAAAATTTTCCTGTTTATTTCTCCTACTTCAACATCATGATCCATGCTCAGACATGAGACTCTAGTATATGGTGATTATACTTTTTCATGACATGATTCGAGGAAAACAAATTTTTAAGGGGGTGGAATGTAGCATACATAGAGGGTTGATATAGGTTGCCTATGAAGATACCCTAGGGAAATAATACATGATTCCATTCAATGTAAAGTGGAGTGGTTTCCTACATTCTTATAGCGTTCAATTGTTTCATATCAAAGGAGATTTTGGAAAAAATCTAGTTTTCTGCTCCGTCAACGCCTCTATACCCGAATCCAGCACGTGCATAGTCAAATACCCCCATAATACGAAAGTATCCAGCATGTTCACAGTCAATTATCCTCTTAATACTAGCATATTACCAGTCAAGTATCTAACATGTGCAGTCAATTATTGCCGTAATACGAATGCCTATTTTCTGGAACACACTGAAAGAGTCTAAATTCATCTAGAGTTAAAAACCTGATATCATTTACACCGCCAATTGTTTCTGTTTTCCCCATCGGTCTTGAGGATGATAATGGAAGCCATTATCCATCTCCGTCGTCTATCCATGAAAAGCCAGAGAAGGTCCCACTTGGCATGTTGCCTCTCATCTACATGTGGTCATCATTCATCAGCACATGTGCCAAATATATATGCGGGGGTCCAAGCGCCTCTACAATACATATGAAGCGGGCGCCTCTATCCTACAGTCAAGCGAGTGGCCATGGTGGTGGTGATTCATCCTAATGTCAGGTGGCTTGGCTGTCGACATCTGCGAGAGGTATTATATACTATTGACTTATGAATTTAGTAATGTCCAGAACAATCACTGTTGTCTAAGTCTACTTGCAAAGTCGCACTGAAAGTCTAGAAACGCTATAATATAATATCAATCCGTGAACTTTGTAATATTATTACTAATCATGAATCTAGTACTTGGTAAGTCATATTGGTTATCAGAATGTTTCTAGAATTTTCAGGATGTTGTACAAAGTGTTTTTAGTTCCGCATAATCTATTTCCATTGCCAGCGGAAAGAACAAAAATGGGTGTACTTATATGTAACACATTTAAATGAAATTTATGCAGTAACCTTATTAATAAGGTTTAATAATAATAATTAACGTTTATTAATAATAAAAATGCTATTGTGATTTTTGGGGAAAAAATTCAATTTAGTATAATATTTATAAATATTTTAATAATATCAATATTAATATTTATTAATAAGATGGGTATAAATTAATGATGGTATCTTATAATGTGGGGCAATGAAAAATTAGAAAAACAACAACAAAATTTTTCAATTTATCATGATATTTATATCAAGATTTTTAATAATATCAATATTAATATTTATTAATAGGATGGGTATAAGTTAATGATGGTCTCTCATAACACGGGGCAATGCAAAACTAGAAAAACAACAAAATGATAACTTGGAGGAACAATTACAAGTGCTTATCCAATGAATTTGAAATTGGTATAAAAAAATAAATATAGGAAAGTGAAGTGGCTTTCGTGAGTTTGACAATGTGAGTTTTGAGTTTTCCTAACATCGGTATGTTATTCTTGATGCAAAATATAACCCATATGTTTCCATTAGTGCATCCTATGAGTATCTAAATGATAGAATCTTGTTACAAAACTTTTAGAGTTGTATTGAAATCTATTATATCTTTGAAAATATAGGTCCTTTGTTAGTACCACATAAAAAGGTCTTACCATTATCAAATATTCTTTCTCTTTTTAGATTATAGATCTTAATGCTAGTAATGAGTTATATATACTCTTTTTTCCAAAATTGATATTTTTATGTATTTGTAGCCCAAACCACTAGGTTCATGATCTTGAACATATATCAAAAGCAAACAAGTCACCGTGCATGTAGGATTCTTGCCAAGAAAAATTTAAATTCAAAAAAGTATGTGTGCATTAATAGTGCATGTGTGTTCTTGGTGTCAGCAATATGTGCACACTTCAAGCACCAACAACTTGCACACATTCATGCAACTACCAAATTTAACACATGGGAAATGCTTGGAGTGGGTTTGGGGTTGGAGAGAGTTAGAGAGGTAGGGATAGAAGGACCAATGGAGATAAAGAGAGAAAGAAGGAGAGAAAGAGAGAGAGTGGGGTTTAGGGAAGAATGTCTAAATGGAAAATGGTTGAGGTGTGTTTGGGGGGTTGAGGAGGCTGAGAGATGGAGGGATAAAGGGGCTAAGGGGGAGAGAAAGAGAGAGAGGTGCGAAAGAATGATTTGGAGGGTAAGGATTGTGTGAGAGTCAAAAAGTGAGAGAAATAATGGAAGAGGGTGGGGAAGGGAGAGGAAGGTAGAGATTTGTGGTTGACATGGGGAGGAAGAGAGAGATAACTTTGGAGGTGGATCTTGTGAATGAGAGATTGAGAGAGATGTTGAATTTTTTAATTTGGTTCAATATCCATAATGTTGTGTAAAAGGTCAAAAGAAAATTGTATTTGGCATGTCCCATTTGGACATTAAAAAGAAAAGAAAAAATGATTTTTTTGAATTGTATTTGTGTCCACAAGTTGGCCAAGAACGTGCTACGGAAGTCAAGTCAACTAACCTTTAAGATAAACCTATTCAAATGAATAAACATGTATATATTGGCATATGTACTCCTCCATTTGGAAACAAATTCATGGAGCATTTGTTGAGAGGAAATTCAGTGGTTACTGAGGAAAAGTAAAGGGTGACATATAAGGCAATACGATTAAACGAAAGAGGCATTATATTCCCATGAAATGCAAGCTACATAAGGCATTGTACTTCTATGAAAGGGAAGCTCTTGAGGCAGTTTATTTTCTGTTGACACAAGTTACTATAATATACCTTTTTGGTGATGTGGGCTCTTAAGGTAAGCTTATCTAGGTGTTATGAGTAGTCTGATGGGAAAAACTTAGTCGAAGCTTTAGGATAAAATTGTGACAAACTTAGCACTTGGAAGACTTGTTGGTGCGCTTTTTTATTACCAAGATTTATCTTGTTGACTAAGATTCCATACAGAAAGGATTATTGGGTTTTCCTCTTGTCCACTAACCTAATTTCTAGTGTTTCTTATCTTTTTGTGCATTGTATTTGTATAATTTCTTGATGGCCTAATGAATGAAGTAAAAGCATAATGGAAAACATAAATATACTATCACAAGTAATTATCATGATTATAAGTTCTATATTGCTCTTGAACTTCAACATGGTATCATAGCAAGGAAGATCAAAGACATAGTTGGAGTCTATCTCTTGGAAAGGCCGAGTATCTTTTTGGATAATAGGGTGATTTTTTGTGGATAATTTTTGTATAAGAATTCTTTCAGAAGGATAATCTCTTTGCATACAAGCTCTCTCTGTGACATCCAAAGTATTGTTATATTTCTGTGAAGGCATCCATCAATCTGAAATTATACATCATTCTAAACATAAAAGTCACATATAGAAGCATGAATTCTATAATTCTGTGAGAAATAGGGTTCTAAACTTGTGTTAATGCAAACCCATGGTGTGGACTCTGGTATCTTGTATTCCAAATATGTATCCATGTTTACCATAGCTATGTAGCTTCAATAACCAAATATGTTATGAAGTCAAGTAACTTAAGGAGATGATAGTGACAAAATAAGGTATAAACCAAATGACACTATTTCTTTGGAAAGCATATTCAGTGGTGATCAAGAACAAATATGAGACTTGAAAGTACTACATCTATTAAAGAATTTTAAATATTCGCAAATACAATTGAATACAAAATCTATTCACAACAAAATAGCCCAAGGGCCGTGATATTTTTACCACTGATGAATCTCTACTTTCATTCTTCTAACTGGTCTGCAAATCAGGCTGAACTAATTTGGCTACAAACACCATAAATTAATATACAAGAAGTGTCTTCCTTTATCTCCTTGTTTATATAAAGTTACAATTTCCTAGCCTATATTAAATTAAAACATTGATGAAATTCACTCTCACAATGGTCAATCTCTTAAATTACAATATATGAGGCCTTTCGTCACAGTTATACATTGTCAAAATAGGGATATTTACTCCTTTAATGTTTCTCCAATAACTCCCTCCAACTTCTATGCAACACAATTCCACTTCATTCCACACAAATCAAATCAATTTTTGTTAAAGTTATTTCACATTCTTTGTTTGTCCAACGATTTTCTATACAATTTGGAAATATATTTTCTAGCTAACAATTCACTCTTGGCTTTGTAATGTGCAGATTATTGATTTCATCTTGGTTGCGTGTCACTTTTTCACGCAAAAAAGATATCATAAGTGTCTACAAATACCTCATTCTTTATCATTTAAAAACTTATGTAAATTCAACCATTTCATCTTGCAAATAAATATTCAATAGCACAACACCTATTCAATGTATTTTCTCACATTTTCATTGCATATCATCCTTACTCCAACTAATCACATTGTAAAGAACCAAAATTGAAGTCGGAATTGAAAGTGTGGATTGAAATCCAAATTGAAATAGCTAATAGAAGAGAAACACATGCAAAAGGAAATGGAAGAGCTCATGTAACAAGTGGCAAAATATTTTTAATTTCATATTTTTTGGGGTCGAAACTGAAAATAATGATCTTCCATTTCCCAGGGCTTTAATTTAATTTGTTCAATTGTGACTTAGACAGATAATATTTGGAGTATAAGAAATTCAAACCATCCAAATAATTTTTAATTTATAAAGGATTGAAATTCCTAAACCCCAATTCCATTATATACCATGTCTATTGACGTAATTATTGATTGTGAATTTAGTACATGAAGTCGTATTGGTTATGAGAATAGTTCCATAATTTTGAGGAAGCTCTAGAAATTGTTTTTAATTCCACACAAAATTATTTTGCCATTGCCAACAAAGAAAACAAAAATTGGAGCAGTTTTATGTAACATATTTCTATGAGATTAATGAAGGTTAATAATAAGGCTTAATATTAGGGTAGGTGTAGGTTAATGATGATCTCTCATGAAGTATGATAACGAAAAATTAGAAAAACAACAATATGTTAACTTGGAGGGATAATTATAGGTGCTCATCCAATAAATTTGAGAGTTGGTAGCCATAATTGGAAAAATAAGAGAATCTAATAGGCATTGCAAACATTCTCATTGGATGGGAACATATAAAAGAAGTGTCAGGAAACTCATTTGAAATTGCATCCAAAGTGGCTAGATTCCAAGAGGAAGCAAGAGAAGCTACCAAGATAAAAGAAGAAGTGTAGAAATCAACTTTTATCTAGATGAAGCCATAATTTTCACCACATTGTAGTAACCAAAAGAGAGAGGAGATCACATGAAATATTCTCAATCAAAGTTTAACTAAAGGAACAAAAGGTTTTATCAGTTTGAAAATGGTTCTTAATGTAATTTGATTTTTGAAACATTAGTTGATGAGATTGGTTCAAAAACTTATGATCTGATGCACCCAATCTTACTAGCATGGTTGTAATGAAAATCTTTTATTAGAATCACTTAGAGATATAAAATAAAATTTTACGCTCATGCTAACTATTTTGATGAATTATATTGTGCAATAGTATTTTTAGACACTTATAAAGTGATATTTGGTGGCCAATACACCTATATGGTAGGAATGCTACTTTCTATAGCAAGGAAAAATTGTCACATTATGAAGGGAGGTAACATAGTATCTTTTATGAAATTAAATATTAAACTTTTGTATCATATCCTAGGCCACTATTTTGGTTTGAAAAATCACACACATTGAAAAACATATCATTTACTATTAGAATTGGGAAAATTTTGGTGAATATTATCAATTTATTCACATTTTTGTAAAAAATAGGCAATTTTTTAACAAAATGGGTGATTTTTTTTAATAGCCAAAAGATAGCTAATTGGAAAATTTTCACCCCCAAAAATTCCCTAGGTAACACATATACTTAGTCAAATCACATACATGAAGAGAAAGAATAAATGCTATAATAGAAAAATAGTAGTAGACAATAAAACAACAAACTATCTTCTTCATGATGGAATGATAGACATGGAAAAGTAAATGGAGGTCATGTGTTTCAATCTCATTAATGATATGCTTTTTGAAAACCAAAAGCCTCTCAATGGGAATGTGCAATCTAAAATGGATCGAAAATAGCTAGTAATTGATCATGACATGGATTAAGAAAAATAATTAGCAAAAGAAGAGGCCACGAAAGTTGTTGTGGAAGTTAGTGAAAATTTAGCGAAAGTTGTTGTTATGAAATATCTTGAATATTCTATGGAGGAAGAGTTAGTGAAATGACTATAGAGGAAGGGGCTACAAAATGCTAGTTTAAATATGTAAATGTGAATGAAGAAGGAGGTTGCAATTACTGGTGTGATGGGCACACCTTGAATTATTATCTAACCATTTGCCACAAGGACTTTTGACATGCCAATGTAAGAACTAAATAATTAACAAAATAAAAATTGAAGTTAGAACCTAGAAGGGAATGGTACCAATAAGAGATAAAGTGGAAAATGAAAGGGAAAGTTTATTTGGATTTCTAGCTATCCCAATAGATCTCAATGTTATCCTCTTTGTAGAAAACTAGAATGGCTTGGCCAACAAGATGAGTAAGGGATTGGTTTTATTCTTGTAAGCAAATTTCTAAAATCCAAGAGAGAGCCAAAATACCAAAACTTCCATAAATTGTTGATTAATAAATACTGATTATTACCATACCAAATTGGTTTCCTGAGATTGGGTTTTTAGGGTGACTCACTATATATTGTGGTTATATTAAGGTGAATGGTTTTAGTTCAATGTGTTTAATAATAGCTTTTGGATTTCATGAGCTAAAATCATGCTATTGCATTATTTAGATTTTAGTAGCATTCACCTAAATGGTTATTGTACTTATTCTATCATTGTTCACTCCCATTTCATCTTCCTATGTAGTGGGACAATTCTATATACATACATAGGCACCAAATATATTTTTATATTCACAATATCTCTTATTTAAAAAATAGACAACAAAACAATTTTGTATATAGTCATATTGTGATTCATTTTTATAATGGTTGGAAGCTTTCTCAAGTGATTACTATTAGTTTGAGACATTGAGTCACTTATCTACACACAATGACCTTTTTTATTAATTTGTTGTTATTGTGATATGACCAACAATATAAGTGAAATGTATTGGCAATGTTGTAGTAAAGTGTTTTTCTCCCTCGGTTAAAGTTAGGTTGCATGATGGAATATTTCTTTGTTTGAAGTGAGTTAGGGTTCATGACGGAATATTTCATCGTTTGAAGTATCTATTTTAGTTCTATAGTATGGTATTTAATTTCTAATAGAGATAGAACTCATAGTGGTTGTATCAGATGATAAATCTAGGGATTTGAAACAATGTCTTAATACTTGTGATTTAATGTAGTGAAATATATTTCATTATAACAATCATTGCAAAAGACAAAGTAACATTATTCCTACTTAAAATATCCATATTGATAAATTGTTTGCATTCTAAAACTCACAATGGTTGTAGTAGATGATAGATCAAGGGATTTGAAACAATGTCTTAATACTTGTGATTTAATGTGCTAAAATATACTACATTATAACAATAATTGCAAAAAACTAACATTATCCCAAATAAAAATCCATATTGATAAATTTTTTAGATTCCAAGTCCTTGGATTATGGACCATATTCACTGAAACTTATTCTAAAGTGTAATTTTCTTTCTACCTAGTTCACTAGTTTGTTTCGATCCATATTAAAAAAATAAAAAAAATTAATATTAATGATATATGCAAACTCCAAATCCCATCATACTCACTTAAACTTATTCCATTCACTAACTGTTCTGCCTTCAACAACAATTGCTTTTGAAGTAGTTTCAAAGTAAAATTGAAACTACATTGACTAGACCTACCCTATAACAACATATAATTATTACTGCCACCAAATTTTTTTATATGATGTTGGATGTATATGTCAAATGCAGATTCTTATGACCTTGCCTTAAGAAACTTAAACATGATGGTGAAAAGGGATTGGACCCGGTATTCTGAGGGACTTTACAAAAATTGATGTGGTTGTCTCCCATCCTCCCCACTACTTGTTTAGCAAGTGTACAGGGTGTGGTCGTTTTAATGTCTGCAACACCCATGTTGGGTCAGCTGGGTGTAACTAGTATAATCTTTTGATGGTATGCCTCCGCTCGGCTCAGCTCACACTTTCTAAATCTCTTTCATGCAAAAATGTGGCAGTTGTACTATCATCACACTAATATCATCTTGAGATTTTCTGGATACTGCTACTTCTACAAGCTTTTTGCAAGCAACCATAGGACCTCCTGCTAATGGTAAAAGATTAGGTTGCTTCTCGACGCAGAAAGGCCTGGCAATATCCACTGCTTCCTGATTACTTACTTTATTCCAGATGCCATCTGATGCCAAAATTAAAAACTCACAATCAGATGTAATTTTAATCTTTCTCGTCTCTGGTTCAGCGGTTATCCATTCTTTCAAGTGTGCATCCCCTATTGCCCTAGATACAGCCAGAGATCCCTGAACTCGCCAAACTCCATGGCGGAGCTCCACAATTCCACCCAAATTTTCTATCCGTTGTCGCTCGTCCTCCCTTCCAGCTCCGTGATCACATGTAAGGGCTTCAGCAGCGCCCTCTCTGCTCATAACTGCTCGACAATCCCCAGCATTGGAAACCACTAAGTTACCACCTTTAATCAGAGCCGTCACACAAGCAGTACCGCTGCCAACCTCCTGCTTCAAAAACTCAGCATCTGTTGTTAAGTATCCAGCTTTAACGGCCTGCTCAAGAAAGTCCTCGGTTTCATCTTCCATGCTGAGCATAGCGTCCACAATATTATGCCCAAGATTTTCGGCAGTGAAAGCCGCAGCTTTCTGACCACCATGACCATCGAACACACCAAAAAAGGCCTGTCTGGAATCACCGAAAACATTGACAATGGCTTTGTGGGTATCTTCCATGAATTCTCGCCGACCTTTTTTGCGCGAAACTGCATAATTATTACCCTCTTCATTCACCTCCTTCGGCTGCTCCACTGCCGGGCACGGCGCGTTTAGGCCCGACAGCTGCAGCGGAATATCCAGCCTCTGCGGTCGTTTCCTTTTGAGAGCAGGCAAAGGGAACTTGCGGACATTCGAACCATTATCCTCCGAGACATTGACACAAGAAGGGAAAGGCCTCTTGGCCGGGCTATCCCCGCTCTCGATCCACAGCATATTTTCGTCTCTGATGGTTAAAACAGGCCTCAGCGGAGACGCCACACAATTTGCGTGGATGCCGCTGCTCCTGGGAGTCTGGAAACCATGATTCCTTGGGGAAGCTGCCCATATCTCAATACCAGAATTGTGTATAGAGGGAGAATTCGCTGCTACAATGCAAGCCATGTTAACAATCTGTGGATCTGCTGGCGACGATGGTGAACTTTGTTGATACCTTCGGAAACCTTTGTATTCTTGTTGCCCTATCACAGGATCTCTGCAACGGTGATAAATAAATGAACTCTTCTCTCGTTTCAATTCAGTTCAATCTCTCTCAGAACCTGTTAAACATAGATGATTCCAGCATTCTTATAGCGTTCAATCGTTTCATATGAGACGCGAATTTGGAAAAAGTCCAGTTTTCAATTATCCAGCATGTGCCCAGTCAATTATCCACTTACTACAAACGTCTATGTTCCTCATGATTGAAAAATTCTAAATCATTTAATGACCTGACGATAATGGCAGCGACCTCCGCCGTCCATCCATGACATGACTAGGCAGACATGTTCCACTCGGCATATTGCTTCTTCATTCTTGTCCAGAATTGTTACTGATACCAAAGTCAACGGGGTGGGCCGTGGGGGGATGGTGATGGATGCCAGGGTCAGGAGGGTACGTCCACCAATACACTATTGATTCACAAACTTGGTATTGTCCAATATAGTGACTATGTCCAAGTCTACTTACCAAGTGCGCTCAAAGTCTAGAAATGCTATAATATGACATCAATCAATGAACTTTCTAAGTCTCACATGCTTTATTATATTATTATCGTTCGTGAATTTAGTCTCGTTAAGCCGTATTGGTTAGGAGAGTGTTTCCAGAATTTTCCGGAAGTTGCAGAAATCGTTTTTTTTTTTCAAAATGGTTTAAAATTTAAAATTTATTAATAATAAGAGGGAAGGAGTTAGAGAGAAAGGAGAGAGAGAATGAGATAAGTGAGAGAGGGATAGAGCGAAAGAAGAGGCTAAGAGGGAAGCATAGTATAACACCCTCCTCTCACATCTACTCAAGTAATTGACCAAGCGAGGTAAATATGTGGCGAGAGGCTACTATGATGGGATTCAACCTCCTGGATGACCTTAAGGAAGTGGAATCCATGGAAACATACCACATAGAACTTCTACATCAGCAACAAAACTCCCAAGAGCCATCCCAACCATTCAGGTAGCCAACTCTTGAGACCAACTAAAGTTTTATACAAACAAAGCGTCTCTGGTATAGATTTATAAATTAATACAAAGAGTCTCAGAAACCAATTGTTCTTACTAATTTTGTTTTTCAATTTGAATGGATTGTTGAGGTCCTTAACTTCATTTATTGAATTATTTATGATATCATTAAGCATTTAGGAAAAACTATTATAGGCCTCTTCTTTGTGTGAACTTCAGACACTCTGTCATTACTATCATTTACTATGTAACTTATTTACTTTTTCATAGAATCATAAGACACGTGTGCCCATGCATAATGATAACCATAATCAATATATAAATTAGGAAAATATCTGTTAGATGCATCACAGATATATTAAAAACAACTCATATCACACTTTTTATTTATCCATATCTATTACAATGACAATGTGGCATAAGCCATTAATTGGAAATGGAAATCATACAATATTTATCTTTTTTGTCTGCAGTAAAACTGAATCTGGCCCTCTAACCACATCATCTCTTCCAAATGCCTCTCTTTCTTTTGGAGCAAGTGTCATGTCCCTCCCTTACTACTGCATCCTTACTCTTGCACTCAGTCCATAACTTTTGTTCCCTTTTGCTCCTTGTATTATTTCAAACACAACTTTTGTTCCCTTTTGCTCTTTGTATTATTTCAAACACGCATGAGCCTGAATATTTTCCTAAGACCATTTAATTTCACATACGATCCTTTTTACTTCATGGACGGAGCCTTTAATGCATATTCTCAAGTTCAAGTTTCTTTTTTTGCACAATAAATTGTATCATCCCTTCCAGGAATTCTCCATTTCTAGCTCTACAATCCATGTCCTTAGACTTAGTCACTTCTTTGTTTTGTTATTCCAAACATTACAATATATGTACATTATTTTTACAATGCAGCTCATATTAGAACCTTTTGTGAGACTATGACATAAACAATAAAACTTTTGAAAATTGATAACCATGAAATACCATTTTCTACTCTCTATTCTATTCTTGTTCGTTGAAATGATGCAGCTCATATTAGAACCTTTTGTGAGACTATGACATAGACAATAAAACTTTTGAAAACTAATAACCATGAAATATTAGAACTTTTTGTGAGACTATGACATAGACAATAAAACTTTTGAAAACTAATAACCATGAAATACCATTTTCTACTGTCTATTCTATTCTTGTTCGTTGATATGATGCAAAGTGAAGACACTGTCAAAGTGCTCTAACTTTTTACTTATTTGTTTTAGGAAATAAGTTATATATCAAACTAATAACTTTAAATATCACTACACAATTAAACCAAAAAAACAACACAAATGTCATTTTGCAAAAAGATAGCTAAAAGTAATTCTTGCAAAAAAAACTTGTTAATGAGCTTGAGAAAACAAATATTATTATCAAAACTTCATATTTTTCTTCAATTAAGAACAATTTATAAAATTACAATTAGAAATTAAGATTCAATACTTTGAAATTAAAAATTAAAATAAGTATTAGTTTCCAAATACTTAAACATATTTTTTATGTATCAACTTTCATTGTATATAAACTTAAAGAAGTTCAACTTCTTCTTCACACAAAACATCACAACTAAATAAATTAAAAACTAATCATTATATAAATAAGCAATGACATATCACTGCATAGCTCTAGTTTCATATTAAACAAGATTTGTGAAAATTTTCATCTATCTATAGTATCAACACTTCTATGCGCAAATGCAACACATGCACAGTGAATTAGTTTTTTTGTAATACCAACGTCCATGCTTTGGTACACGCTGAAAAGCTCTAAATTCCTTCCCATCAAAGAATTATATATGGTTTACGTCGCCGGTTGTTTCTTTGTGTCCCCATAATACTTTGGAGGACGATCCTAAAGTCAAA
>APFE031610711.1:25714-112067 GCA_000404065.3 Pinus taeda | reverse complement strand
TGACTCGGTTAGGTTGAGATTATTTCAACGCACCTTGACTGGTAACGCAGCCAAGTGGTATATAGAGTTGCCTGGGGGCAGCTTTACATCATTCGCCGACTTAGCCAATATTTTCTTGAGCCATTTTCACTTGCCCATCTGGTGTGATGCCGGAACCGAACTACTCGCAGTTTTCGTCAGGATAGGGTAACTCACATTTATGATCATATTCAGGAATAGAGACGGAGAAAGAGGCTCATTAAAGCTGATATGCCTCCAGAGTACCATCTAGAGTGGTTTTTGAAGTCTTTGATACCTGAGATCTCCAAAGATGTCTCCATGCCTGGGGTCTATTCTAAGGAGCAAGCCATTTTTAGGGCCCAACAATTAGAATTGATCTACTCTCAGTCTGGGATCCTACAAAAGTACTTGCTATATGCTCCTGGATCTAAGGTTGACGTAGCTAAGTCGAAGCCAGGTCCCCACGCTGATGGTATTGTCAGGTCGATAGACACGAATACGGTGAAATTTTTGAATCAATTGCAGCAGTTGTCTCTACAAACTGCTTCTAACAACCAAGTCACATCGTCTAACCCTTCAGCTTCCCAAGCTTCTTCGGTTAATTCCATCCAATCTGATAACCCTAAAGGAAATAAAAATTCCAATGGGAAAAAGAAAGGACGAGGTAAGAAAAAGAACTAGGATGGGAAGCCTGATGCAAATAAATCCGGCAATAATGCTGGTGGTGGTAGAAATGAGTCAAAAAAGAAAGTCAAGTTTCCATGCAAGTTGTGCAGTGGAGACCATTTAACTCATATTTGCCCAAAGATTGAAGATGCTCAACGCTTATTAGGGTAGCAAGGGACTTCTAGTTCCCAAGTTGTGTTAACCAACCCTTTTCCCCAAGGGCGACAACTTCTTCCTGGCGTGAGTTCAAACCCTGGAACCTCCGCAGGGAGCAACCAGGAAGGGGAAAAATCATCCAATGTTTTCATGGTGGGTTCTAACATCCATGTGGCTACTCGGTCACGTGATTATGGTGAAGCCTTAACTTCCAAGGATAAGGTTGTTCCCGAAAGTACTGGCCTTCATATCGAGCGACCCCCTGTTGAGACTATACCACGGATACCAAAAGGTTCCGCTAAACGCGCGACTATTAATCCTAATGCAAGGGCCACCCAGAATTACTCCATTGTGGAGGATCTACCTCAAAGTCCGTGCGCCATGTCCACTTTAGAGGTTCTCCAGTCGTTTCCGGCTCAGAGAAGTTATTTACTTTCCGTGATTGGGGCAGTTGATCCAACTAATTCTTTAGTGCTCACTTTCGACATGTTAAATGTCAAAAAATGACTCCCTCATCACATGGCTTTTCAGATAAAGTCTACATACCGAAAAATTAACATTTTTCGTACCGGTATTGATGAAGGGGATTCCACATGCATCATCTCCATGTCATGTTGGAAGGCTATTGGATCAACTTCGGTTGTTCCTTCACCTACCGTCTTGACTGCATTCGATGGTCATTGTCATAAGCCGCATGGGATTATCCCGGCCTTTCCTATATGTGTTGGGGGGAAGGTCGTTAATATTGAAGTAGAAGTCATAGATGCTAACCTATACTATAATCTCCTCCTAGGAAGGAACTGGGTATACGAAATGGACACTGTTGTTTCGACTCTGTTTTGTGTCATTTTCTTTGCTCATAAGGGGAAAATCGTAAAGGTTGATCAATTGGATTATTGTCCAGTTGATCCTCATCCAAGATTCGACTCTACTGTTGCTTTAGTGGATAACCCTCGTCCGCCTACTGAGAATCTAGGAGTAGGGATGTATTCCTCGTTGATGTGTACTTTTGAGTTTCCCTCTCCTATCGCTGAAATCAATCCCATTTCATCATCTAAGGAGTTTTCTCGAGATGGGTTCTTTCGAACTCGTCATTTTTCAGACCCTTGGACCTTGCCTTCACCTACGACCACATTAGTTGAAGGACAAGAGAATGGAATGGCGGTTCCTATATTTGGAGCTGAGCTTAGATATCGGTCTATCGTCAACTCTACAGATGACCATTCTAATCCTTATTCCGAAGAGGAGTTAGATGGTGATGTGGTCCCCGCTTGGAGCCTTGATTCTACCTTTGCTTTGGACTGCTTAGATTCAGTTTTACCTTCAGAAGAAGCAATTCTTGAATCAATGATGGGTACAGATCGACCTTGGGAAGATTTACACCATTGCAGGAAGTAGAATCTAGATTCTTCGAGCTCTGTTCTAGTGATGTTTGTACAGTGTCAAACCCTTTGGCTCCAGCACACGTTCGTGCCAAAGGTAATATGTCAGTGATTTCAAAAACAACACCTATAAACATATCTAGGGACCCTAACAAGATCGAGAATCTCTTCATCAGAATTGAGTGTTCCCCTGAAGAAATTCAAATTTACACCGACATGTTTAAAGAATTTCGGGATGTATTTGCTTGGTCTTGTGAAGAAATTCCTGACATTGACCCATCTATAGCTCAACATGAGATCAAGATGTATGAAAACACCAAACCAATTCATCAAAGCCTTCGGCCGGTCAACGCTAGGAAAGCAGTAGCTATCAAAGCAGAAGTAGAGAAGCTGCTAAAGGAGGTTTTTATATACCTTTTTCCTCTTACTGATTGGGTTTCTATTCCAGTCCCTGTAGATAAAAAGCAAGGAACAATCCGAGTATGCATCGATTTTAGGGACCTAAACAAGGCTTGTCCCAAAGATAATTACCCCACGCCATTCATTGATCAGATTATCGACGAGTGTGCAGGTAATGAGATTTTTTCCTTCATGGATGGATTCTCTGGTTATAATCAAATTTCTATCCGTCCTGAAGATCAACATAAGACATCCTTTATCTGTCCTTGGGGTACCTTTGCATATAGAAAGATGCCTTTTGGCCTTAAAAATGCTGGAGCTACATTTCAGCAGGCCATGTCTTATGCTTTCCACAATGTTAACACCCAGGTTGTTCCCTTTGAATCCAAGGGAATACGGCCGGGGTAACCACTAACCAATCTTTGGATTACAACTTCTAGCCCAACTGTAATCAGAGAGGGCTCTCTCTTTAATGTTTGTCTCTGTTCTATAGAGATTTTAGGCTAGTTATGAAGTAAGGGTTTTGGCTTATGTTTGGTTGAAAGGATGTCTTTCTGTACCTAAAGTGGAAATCTGCAGATAATGTTAGTCCATTGGGCAATGGAGTCTGTGGCTACTAGTTTTTTGAAATCTTGGGTTTGAGCAGGTGGAATTACAGGGCCATTTAAATACTTCATAAAAAAAACTTGAAATTATGACGGTGAAATGTAAACAACCAGTGAAAAGCAATTAAGAATTTTCCACTAAGCTGGGGTGTGAGAAAGAGATATATTCCTCAGGAGCAAACTTGAATTCCTGAAACAATAATCAGTGTGAAAGATATAGTGTGAAAGGGTAGCAATTAAGAATTACACCTTTATTACTATAACTGAAGAAAAACATTTAAAATAGCTTAGATTGAGTTCAGGGTAATCTGTGATTAAATCCTGGAACTATTATTTTTCCTCACCATTAACTGTAAAGCATAGAAGCATGAAAGAGATATGAAAAGATAACAAAACACATAACAAAAAGTTATAGGGAAAACTTATTGTGCCATGAAGTACGGAGGAATCCTGTAACATTTAGTTAAACACCACAATGCATCAAACAACACAGAGCTTTGGAAATTCCATCGGCTTTTGGATTACTTCTCTGAGAATTTATAGTAAAAGAACTATAGAATCGACATCAACAACCCCCAACAAACTCATTCCAGGGGGAATATATAGAAATGTTTCATAGAAAATATCTCAGGCATTGAGTCATCTGAGAAATAAATATCTTCACCAACTCATAGAGGAAATAGCAGATAAGAAGTTATTGCAGCTTTCAATACAACATGAATTCTCTTTAATTATGTCAGAATATTTTGACCTTTGGAGGTCACTGAGTCAGTTAAACGCTTTGTTATAAATGAAGAATGACATGTCTTTGCAGCTCTGTCCTCCTGTAGCTTTTCGGCCCTGTCACCTGTGACTGTCACTGCTGCTGTGGTGGCAGAATGGTTTCGCTGAGTTGGCTCAGCCTATTTTCTCCATACATGCTGATATATCAAAATTTTCCTGTGCATGACAACTTACATATTTCAATGGAAATAACTTGATTAGTGGGTTTGGTTTGACAATATTAATTGTATCAATCCATTCCAGACTTCCTGTGTGGGCAATTGATGCCTTAAAATTGCCTCTATAGTTTCATCCACCTCTGTATATTTATAAAAATTCGAAGGCACATCAAACAAGTGATTGATTTCATTCATGATAAAAAATAAGCTCTCTACCCTGTTGTAGAGATTCTATCCTAATGCTGGCCCTGATTCTCCTGAAGTGCTGGGCTTTTCTGCAATCTGATTTGTAGCAAAGGTGTTGACCCTCTTGGCATAATTTTCATGGGATAGTAGTCTTCCTGAGCTGCCCATTAAACTAGGAAGACCTCGGTTCTGCAATGCTATAAATTTGTCCATGAATTTATTAATCTCTGTCTGCATATCCTGGATTCTTCTCTCTAATGTCTTTGCCAGGTTTCTCAGTGCCAAGACCCTTTTGACCATCGAAATGGTCACAATCCTGTTGGTAATTCCCATTGTGGCCAGCTGAGAACTTGTTCTGTGATTAAGCACATTGATCATTCTGGTGGCACCCTCAGGCATATTGCCTAGAGATTCCCTTGCTCTTTGGATTTCCCTATGTGCTTTTCCAATGAGCCCCATATGCTCATGAATAGCCTCAATATATTACCACTGGTCAGTGATGGATTGACCAATATTGGCCCATAGGCCTCTCTTGAGCTCAGCTGTTACTTTATCAAGTGTGAGCTCTTTCTTTAGCTCATTTATCCTCCTTTTGAGAGTCTTCATCTCTCTTTCTTTCTCAGATACGTTTTTCTTGGATTTATCATATCTTTCATTGAGCTTAGACAAAAGTTTCATTGGCTTGACTCAACTCTATCATTTGGGCCTCCAAGACCTGAATTTCATTCCTGAGTTTATGCATATCAAGACTTTGGGCCTGCTCTGTTGTTGGTGCTGAGGTAGAGGGTGTTGTTTGGTCTGTCTACTGAATGGGAGGGGCAGTGGTTTGAGGAGCTTCTTCCATATTGATCATTTCTAGAGGGGGCTGAGAAGTTTGGCCTGCCTCTTTCTATTGCAATGCTGCTTGCAGTGCAACCTCTGATTCTCCCAACTTTTATTGTGTTAGGATGCGCTATTTATATAGTGACACCAGCATAGTTGTTGCATCCTTGTCATGTCTCAGCTGGGAAACTTCTTCAGTTTTGGGATGAAGAGTTGCTGGGATCTTGATCATCTTCCTTAATGATGCCATATCTACATCCCTTAGCTTCAACAGCTCCTGCACAGCTTTGACATCCTTGGGATCATGCCCAAGCTCTATTATGATGTCCTCCAAAGCTTTGATTTTATTGTCCTTTCCTTGAGAAGATGCTCTTTCCAACTCAAGTTGGGCAGTTGTATTATTTAGGCTATTTTCTAGCCTGTAATTCACCAATGATTTATCTACCAAGGAGGCATATACCATCTCACCCGTTTTCTTATGTAATTCTATCTGATCCATCGGGTGGATGTCCTTGGAAAGGACCTCAAGGTTGGTCCTGATGTAGTCTGCAGGTGACTGTGGCTGCATCTCGGCTGGCATGAAGTGGCTCATAATCATCTTGCCCTCCTGGACAACATAGGCAGACATAAGTCTTTGCTGGTTGGTGGGAGCCATTTTCAATAGATGATTATATAATTGTATCCTTATGGGCTCATTCCTCTTCTTTATGTCCATGAACTACTGCTTGATGCTCAGTTCACCTCCTCTTTGTTGGCTTGAGGAGCTAACTTCTCCTCCTGCTATCCTCTATTGTTCCTGCTGGAAGGAACTTGCAGAGGCCTCCATGCTAGGTGGGTCCATGCCCAAAGATTTCCCTATTGGCATTTCATCCTCTGAAAAAGGATTCAATCTTTGCCTCTTTTCCCCTTGAGTTGTTGATGTTGTGAGGGGAGTCTCTTTGTCCCTTTTCCTGCTTATGTCCTCCTTTTGAGGGGTTTGAAGGACTGAAGCTTCAACTCTTGTTTCTTGCCTAGGAGGCACAATTTGTGGTGGCCGCTGCTCAGTGACCATTAGGGCCTCTGCTGTGTGCTCTTCTTGCACTGGGTGTTCCTTTTCTTGCTGTTGTACCTATTGTTGTTGTTGTGCTCCCTGCTGTTGTACATGTTCCGGAAGTGGCTGCTCTAGCTCCATTTCTTTCTCCTTGCCTTTGCTAGAGGTTTGATCTATAGCTTTGACTGCCTTCTGATGTGTTGTGGAGGATGAGGCAGTTGCTCCCACTTGAGTGCTTGTAAGAGAAAATACCTGTGCAGGAAGTTCTAAGTCAGCCATCTTTAGGAGATTTCTTCATGCTCTTTCATTTAATTCTTCTTGTGTGACAGTTTCCTCTAAGGTGCCTCTCTTCCATTTTGTTTGATTTGCATATTTTTCTATGTGAGGCAACCTCACATGGTCATAACTGGACAGCCTATACTTGACCCTTCTTAAGGTTATGAAGTGATGGGGGTCATAAGGTTTCCAGAGGAAACTGGTCTTTAGGCCAAGGCCTTCTAGCATTCTGTCTGCCTCTTGCCAACCTTCCTCCCTTTTGTTATAAACAAAGTGGCCCAATTGGTTTTTTACCTTCAGCTGTGATTTTTTGCCTTTGCCTGAAAAATTCTTCACATCAGCATTCCCAAACTGCCTAAAGTATTCAAGGGAAAACAACCTCATAGGCACATATTTGGGCAGTCGGTATGGGGGTAACTCACAACCGTATATTCTAATAACGGTGTGATTTTGGTAAAAATGCCAATACCCAATGCTATATACCTTGGACAACTGAAGGATCCTCTGCATCTCATCGGTTAGTCTTGGAGGAGGTGAGCTCAGGAACGGAGACATAGCTGGGTGGATAAAAAGGTCTATAAACTCACAGTAAGTGTATGGAGAATAGGGTGTGCAGTGAATAGCTGAGGTCCAATACACTACTGACCTTGGATTTCCTTGTGCATCCACTCTTTTCATAGTAAAAGAAAATTTCTCATGATGATAGTATAAAATCAAGTGGTAGATGTAGGAGGAGTATCTGAACACCCTTTCCCTTGATAGGTTCATCAATTGCTCATGCATTTTGTCTAATATATAGGTGGCATAGTCATAGCAGATTGGAGTTTTGCCAGGGGAAAACATGAGCATCATTACCAGTACAATTTCATCAACATACTCAATTGAGTTATAACCCAGAATGGGACTGATCATATATGCAAGGTCCCTGCCCAATGGGTTGAGGTAAACATGAGAAATGGGAGGGTACTGCACAGTATCAGATTTAATATATAGTTGGTTCAACTTGGTGATATGAGCATCTGTCATCTTAGCTCCTTGATTTATCAGATCAAACAAAGATAAAGGAACCAATTTCTTCTCAGTTTTGAATTGTAGCATCTCTCTGATGGCCTCAGGGGTAATATAGAAAACAATTGAGCCTGAAGGGTCAAGCAAAGCCCTCTGAGTGGCATCATAACAATTAGCACATAGGTGAATTAGGTCAGGAAATGGATTGACCTGAGGAAGCTTGAAGATTGGGAGGAAGGAATCCCAAATTCCCAATACATCTGTTCCAGTCTCATGTTTAGTCTTTAGTTCATTTAACAGGTAGATGTGGAACTTTCTGTGCATTAGAAATTCCTCTGAGATATGATAATCAAAATCTGCTAATTCCTGCCTCTCCAATTCTCTCTGAAGGGCATTTATAGGGGCAACATTGAGGGCTAGAGGTGCTACTGGTGTATCCATGGTTACTTTAAAACTCTGCTGATATGTAAATTAGTGTTACTGTGCAGAGTTACAGAAAAGAGCGTTTCTTGGAAGGAGAGGTGATTTATTGAGAAACATAGGACAAAAGGGTCAATTGCAGCAATTGAAATACTGCACACAACACTAAAAAATGGGAAATACTTGTCCTTAACATACTCTTTCACAGTAATTTGGTGTAGTTCGGGTTCCCTATTAACGATTGCGCGAACAGAATGCAGGTTTTTTGAAAGCTTTGGTAAACAAGGCTTAGCCAGTGAATTTCGACCTTCTAACTTCAAATGGGAACTAGGCACAGGGGATTTTCCGGTCAGTTATACGTTTTTCTGTGTTTTAAGTTACTTTAGGCGATTTACATACTAAATCAGGCGTAGAGAGGATTGACGGGGATAAATACCTGGTAACACTCACAGTCCTGGTCACGAATGCAGGTGGATTGGCACGCCGATGGCCTCTAGGTAAAATTTAGCAGGTTGGCGTGAGTTTGGACGTAAAATGCATGCAGAACACACAACAGTCGTTTTTGCAAAAAGTGCAAAAAACGCGAAATTTTGGCCAAAATATGGATTTTTTGGAACATTGGCGCGTTTTTGGATGACGTCATCAGGTGGGGTCAAGGTCGGATGACGTCATCAGGTGACGTGGCGGCTTAAGAGTGGTCCACGGGGATGGTGAGGTGGCGAACAGGTCGAACAATGGCGGACGAGGGCGCCGACACGGAGATGACGTAGCAGTGATGCTGGCAGGGCGGGTTGGCAGGGACCGGAAACCGTAGGCGGTATGATATCGCACCGCCTTCCATACGGAAGCAGAATTGTCAGAGGGGGCTCCGATACGCTGTGGGGGTGACGCGTGGCCGAGGCCTGACGTCACCCTCTGACAGATATCAGAAGCTAACTTACGAACGTCGGGGCCGGTCCGATATGCATGTGGGCCATTGGATGAAAGGTGCCCAAACGGAGGGTCGATGGGTCAATGACTTGTCCGGACGATACAGCGTTGGGCAGGTAATAAAATATGTATTTTTCATGGGATTCGTGCTCGGCGGGACTTTGGAATATTGGCGAATTTACATGGTTTTTCAATGTATTCTTTATAAAATCACGCATAGCTCCAGGAATTTGGATAAGTCGGGAAAGTGGGTTTTTTATGAAATTTTGCCGTTTGAGCGGGTTAAGGGTGAAAATGGGTTTTTTACAAGGTTTTTTTAGCACATGAAGGGTTGAATAGGTAAATGAATTCTGAAGGAGGAAAAGAGGTAAGGCTTGCGGTTCTTAAACTGACCAGATGTCAATTTGATTCCCTAGTAGTGAACATATGGCTATAATGCCAAGGGGGGAATATTTATAGAATGCTTGGGGTTTATACACCATGGTGTTATAATAGTAGGGAAAGGGTGACATAGGGAATTTAGATAATAGAAGTTAGGGGTTAATATGGATGGAAAAGGTCAATGAGGAGTGATATCACTAAGTTTATTTGAAAACCACTTAGCTTAGGGAGTAGATCAAAATGAAAAGAATTTTGCACAAGAAATGTGGCTCTTAAAGGAAACCAGAACCAACATAAAACCATGAATTCTTTCACAAACACAACTGGTGTAGCGATGTTAGTAATGAGTGTAAAACAAGGAAAAAAGGAAGTTAGACATGCTCCATTTTGTTGTTTTCCTTATATTGACCAGGAAGATTCAGTTTGAAAGGAATACCACTTCTGCAACCCCATCTACCTACCCATCTACTTGCCTAACATTTTTTGTTTCTTCTTGGAGGGTGCAGTTGGACTTGCAGACCCTTATGTGCCTTCGCTTTTCCATTGCCTTTTTCTTTTGATTGCCTATTTAGCACTACCCTTATTGCTTCCAAGGCCCCAGATTAAGCAGTTGGGGACCTTAGTTTCTCTGCCTAACTATTGGTCTGCCAAGATTTAAACAGTTTCGGCAGACTTCATTCTCTATTCTACAACAGAAAATTGAAACATGTCATGATCCAGATTAGGCTGTTGGACCATCCATCAAAATTTAGTAAACATGAAGGTATGTACACACCTTGTCTTCTCTTGGAAATATGGGATCTTTGTATCAGCAAAGCAGAACATATTTGGCATTTGAATTTGCCAATCATGAAATATGAAACCTATTGGTATAGGTATCCAATAGTGGCTCCATATGGGGATGGTTTTTCTTCTTGAAAGACCAAGAACAGCACGTCAGCATGCCTTGGCCCTTTGACTACTCTTTCAAAAATTGGAGTTTTTCTTCCTTGAAACCTCAAAATTGTAAACTGTCATATTTATAGAACTTGGTGAACTACAGCCTTTTCCTGCTTCTGCAAGATCCTTGAAACTAAGTTATTCACATGCTTAAAGAGAACACTATACACAGTAAATTATGTACAAGGGGCAGCCATGCTGCATTCATGGAAGGTAGTCGAAATAGTGCTTCAACATCCTGCCATTCACAGGACCTTCATCCAAATCAGTTTCATCAAGATTCTTAAGAAAGTAAGTGTTGTTTCCTTGTACTGCTTGGATGATAAATGGTCCTCTCCAAAAGGAATCAAATTTTCCATGTTTTCCTTTATTTTCTCTTCTTGAATCCCACTTGAGAACTTTGCCACCCATGTTGAAATCCTCAGCCTTAGTCCTTCTGTCAAAAGCTTTCTTCAGCTTCTCCTGTAAGATTTGAACTCTGTTATAAACTTGGTCTCTAGTTTGATGTAAACATATAATTTGATTCACCCTCCTTTGCATATCATTGGGCTCAACTTGACTTTCTTGAAGTAGTTTCATAACAGGGATCCTAGCGATGAAGGAAATTTGGCTTCTAATCCATAGACTAACTCATATGGGTTGACCCCAATTGATCTCTTGGTTGTTAGTCTATCTGCCCATAAGGAATTCACAAGTTTCTTATGCCAATTATTTTTGTTTTCTTCCAATACCTTCTTTATCATGTTTACAAGGCTTTTATTTGATGATTCAGCAAGGCCATTTCCTTGGGGATAGTATGCAGTGGAATGGCCCAAAGTAATGTGGAATTTGTGGTAGAAGCTTACCATCTTCTTAGATCTAAAAGCAGCAGCATTGTCTGTTATTATCTTATCAGGACATCCAAATCTAGCAAGGATATTGGCCTCAAGAAATTGAATGATAGTGGATTCATTTGCCTGTCTACATGGGATTGCCTCAATCCATTTAGTGAAGTAGTCTGTAGCTGTTAGAATCCATCTATGTTGGCCTAAAGATGAGGGATTAATTTCTCCAATGAAATCTAAGCACCATTGCTGAAACGGTCTCTCTGTTGCAATAGGCCTTAAAGGAAGTGGCAGTAACTTTCTCTTTCCCTCAAACATTTGACATTTATGACATGAACTGGTAAATTTCTTGATATCAGAGAAAACAGTAGGCCAATAGTAACCAGCTCTCAGTATTTTATCCACAGTGGACTTCCAATACAAATGTCCACCACAATTACCTGCATGAAATTCTTCCATGATTTTGTTAGTCTCATTTTCAATAAAACAGTTTAATAAGATACCCTCATTGTTTTTCCAAAGTAGATTGCCATCCATAACACAAAATTTTGAAGCTTTCATTTAGGAACCTACATTTAGTTCTGGACAGCCCTGGGGGAGCACACAGATTTTGTAACACATAACAGATATCAGAATACCAGGGGGGTTGTTCAAAGGCTACATTGATCTTTGGAGTCGCCAGCTCCGGTTCACTGTCCAGCTAGTTGATGTCCAAGGCTTGGAAATTTGTTTCATACATTAATTTGGCCAAACCCTGCCCTTTTATCAGTTTTGTAGGTTTTATTTCAATATCAAATTCTAAAATGTTGGCAATCCATTTTCCTCTTCTGCCCTCTAAGTTCTCTTGAGTAAGTATGTCTTTAACAATGGGGCTTGGTACATAAGCTATAACATGGGAGTATAGGATGTAGATCCTAAAGTCTTTAATAGCTTTGACCAAGGAATATGCTTGTTTTTCCATGATCTGGTATTTCAGGGGTGCATCTTTAAGAGCTTTACTAAAGAAAGCAATGGGTTTCTCATTTCCTTGTTCATCTTTCTGTAATAAAACATCAGCAATTGTGTGTTGGGAAGCAAAGGAAAATATGATCAATTCCCTGTCAAATTGAGGTTTGGTTAAGATTGGGGTTTGAGTGAGGGAAAACTTGATACCTTCAAAACCTTGATTTGCTTCTACTGTCCATTTTACTTTTGAATCCTTTTTAAGCATGTTATTGAGTAATCTGCTTAGTTCGGCCAAATTTGGGATAAATCTCCTTAGGAAGTTGATTTTACCCAAAAAGGCCTGTAATTCCTTTATATTTCTTGGATGAGGCATTTGTAAGATGGCCTAGATTCTGTCTAGGTCAATCCTGACTGCCATCTTTCGAAATGATGTGACCCAACAGTTTACCTTCCTCCAAACCAAACAGGGATTTCTTAGGATTTAAGGAAATTCCATATTTCCTACAAGTTATGAATATCTGCCTTAGGTGTTTCAAATGTTCTTGGTCAGATTTGGAGAAAGGTGTGAGGTCATCTAAATAAATGACAAGAAAGTCATGAATCTCTTTGGCAAAAGCAATATCCATTGCTCTTTGGAATGTAGCCCCTACATTCTCCAACCCAAAAGGCATTTTAACATATTTGAAGGTTCCCCATGGGGTTGTAAATGATGTTTTGTCCTGATCATCTGGATGAACTAAGATCTGGTTGAAGCCTGAGAATCCATCAAGTAAAGAAATTCTTGAGTCCCCCACTACTCTCTCCAGGATGTGATCCATCTTGGGTAAGGGGTAATTATCTTTCAAGGATACTTGATTCAAGTTCCTTAGATCAACACATAGCCTTATTTCACCAGTTTTCTTTCTTGTAGGGACTAAGTTTGAAATCCAATCAGAGAATCTGATTGGTGCTATAATGCATGCTTTAAAAAAATTTTGTACCTCTTGTTCCATTGCTGGGAGGAGCATAGGATTGATTCTCCTCAATTTTTTCTTAAAGGGTTTTTGATCTGGCTTGAGCGGGATAGTGTGTTGTATTACAGAGGTGTCATAGGATTTTAAATCCTCATAACTCCATGCAAAGACATCCTGGAACTCTTTGAAAAGGTCAATGCATTTAGGCTTTTGGTCAGGGGGTAATGCAGCAGACAGTTTTATGATTTTGGGTTGTTTAATAGTCCCAATGTTACACTCTTCTATGGAAGTGTTGAGGGGCTGCAATTTTGGTTTGCTGGGAACATCATTGGAGTCGAAAATGTCTTCTAAAGGAGCTAAGCTTCTTGGAAGAAAATTGTCCTTGAATTGTATAACTTCAGTTTCATCATCAGCTGTCTCCTCACAACTAATTTGTTAGATTTCTTGTATGTTGTGTTTGTTGAAGATTGTAGGATGTAGCATTTGGTTAGCTATTTTGGGTGATATTGCTCTGTTATTCTGTTTAATCTGTATTTGTGATTGACTTGATCTTTCAAGTATTTGTAATTGACTTGCTCTTTCAGGTATTTGTGATTGACTTGCTCTTTCAGGTATTTGTGATTGACTTGCTCTTTCAGTGTCAATGTTTAGACCTGCAAATTCTTGCTGTAAAGTCAAGAAATTGTTTATTTGTGTATCATCATCAAACACCTGCCAATCCTTGACATTGTTTGGGACAGATGGTCTGTGTTTTATCTCGGCTGTAAAATAGTGGTGGGGCTCGAAAGGTAGCTTACAGGTACTTGCAAATGTGGCCAAACTATGAGCATGAAGATTGTGGGTTCTAGGAATTTTGGTAATCTGAAATTCAGTGAAGGAATTTAGTAATTCAGCAGCAACAGACCTGTAAGACCTCAGTCTTTTGTCATTGGTGAAAAAATTACCCTTTACTTGTTGGATAACTAGTTCTGAGTCTCCTAGGATTGAAACTTTTATGGCGTGTAGGGATTTTACTAACTTGAGGCCTAGTAAGAGAGCTTCATATTCAGCCATATTGTTAGTGCACCTGAAGTTCAGTCTATAGGCTCGGCCCTCTGCATGGCTGTTTTGTTTATTGTGTATCCAAACTCCAACTCCTGCCCCTAACTTGTTCACTGACCCATCAAATTCAAGGAAGCATAGGATCTCTTGTTCTAGGGGAGACTTAATAACTTCTCTGTGGTCTGGGATTGTGAGTTGAAGTTCAGGTTCTTCATTTAGTTTGTCTTTTAGAACAGTCTTATCACTTGATTGGATCAGCTTTATTTCTGGAGCTGCAGCTTGTTCATTAAAGTCATGATCTTGTTTGAGTGTCTTGGTATCATCATCATTTGTAAGACATGAATTATCATTAAAGAGAATATATGAATCTATTTCAGAATGGACAGCATATATGGGGAAGTTTTGAGGCTTTTCTTTACTGCTGACCATGTATTTCATGAGTGACTCTCTATATAGTCTCTTGAGTTGACCGAAGACTGTGATTGTGGCATATGACATGTCTAATTGTAGGGACCCTTGAAGTTTAGCCCCCCATGATCTTGACAACAACATTCCATATTTGGGTGGAATATCAACAACAACAACATCCATTAAGATTGTTTTATTTGGATATTGGACAAGGGATACACACAAGTATTTTATTAAGCCTAAACACTTAACTTGGCTGGAATCAAATGAGAATAGGTCCTTATATGGTCTAGTAATGTCTAGATTCAGCCTTTCCATGACTGATTTTGGCATCAGGTTATGAGAGGCACCTGAGTCAAACATTGCATTGTGTAATATCTTATCATGGATATGCAAACTAACGTAAAAAGGTAAGATCCCTGTGCCTGTTGTTTTTCCATCCACCTCTAGACCGAACAACAATTCTTGGGTGTCATCCAACACATTGACATTATCTTTGTTTCGAGTGAGTTGGAGGGACTTCTTAATCTATTGTTTGTAAATGTCATTCTTGGCTAGTTCTGAAAGAGGGATGGCTACTTTTAGTTTGCCAATTTCAGCTTCCAAGTCAAAGGGTCTTTCAGATTGAACCTTAGTGTTGTGGGTGACCACCTTTTCTTTGTTTAGTAAGTTTTCTTCTTGATCCTTGTCTTGATCTTGGGGCTTGTGTTTTTCATTCATTTCTTGAGGGATTTTACTTGGATTAGGCTGCAAAGATGATGCAGCTAGTGGCTTCTGTGTTGAGGGAAGTTGTTCAGTAACTTATTCAACGGTTATCTCCTTTGTAGGTGAATCAGTTGTGTTAATTGGTTCTGTGACTATTGCCCTCTTAGGTTGCAGCCTGTCCTTTGTTTTTTCAGGGTGTGTTATGTTTACAGTTCTACTTCTTAGTTTGTATTGTTTATGAACTTCATAAACAGCTGTGTCATAGCCTTGTTTGAAGTCAAATGACTCACCTGACTTGGTTTGGAATTGTTTAATGTCATCATCTTTATGATCTTCTTGAATTAGGAGAACTTGGTGCTAATCATTAAGGCCCATTAGGTTGATGTGGGTGTCATCCACTTGATCACCTGAAGTGGATGTTTCAGCATAGTTTTCCTGGAACGGAGGTCTTATCTCTGGATCAAAATTAGCCTTGCCAACGTTTGGGTTTTGATTTCTCCTAAAATTTGGATTCCTGTTAGGGTTGTTTTGCGGTGCTTCCCATGATGCTTTTCTATCAACCGATTCCACTCTATCACCCAATCTCTTCATACCATTAAGTATTGCGTCAAGCTTTTGATCTAAGGCTGAGGGTTCTTCTTTGTATATGTTTCTCTTTTCCAATCTTGCCCTATTTCTTTTAGCAATCAGGTTTGCTTCTACTATGACAACAACCTTTTGGGCATCTTGGAGAGTTTCAGGTGCTCTTTCCTTCAACTGATATGCCATGTCAGGATCAAATCCATCAGGGAATTTGTATAAAGCCAAATCTGGAGGAGGTCTTAAGTTTTGTGGTATTGCGTTGTATACATTGTTGAATCTATCACAATACTCCAGAATGGTCTCTTGAGGACCTCTCTTGATTGTGTCATATTCACCGAGTATGTGCAGGGGATCTTTCTTTTTCTCCCATCTGTTAGTAAAGGCTTGGTAAAGCTCATCAGGGGTTTTGATGGTATTTACAGCAAGTGACCTGAACCAAGTTCGGACATCACTTGTTAGGCTTTGGACAAAAATTCTCATCCTCACACTATCATCATCTATCTCATAGTTCTCAAAGTGATCCTGCATCCTCCTGGTATGTTGAATAGCAGAGTAAGGGCCAGTTGAGTCACAATAAATGAGATTTTTGGGCTTGGTAATCCTGAGGTAAAGCTGCAGGATTAGCAGGTAATTGCAGAGGTGCATATCTGTTAGCCATATTCACAAGGTTTGGGGGATTGACAAGGGCAACTAGGACAAAAGGAACAATGGGTACCACGGGGGTAACAGGTGTAGGAGAACCTAGAGTGTTGGTCAAGGGAGTATGTGCAGTGGATAACGATGTGGGAGGAGGGCTTTGAGATGTGGATGGTGAACTAGGGGAACTGGGGGTGGACCGAAAAAGAACCTTGATTGGAGTGGAAATGGGGTTGGGGTGAACTGTCTCTGGACTTAATTCAGCAAGCTTATCTGGCCCTTGCTGCTTCTTATCAAATTTAGGGATAGTGTTAGGATTTTCAAAGACAGGGGGTGGATTTGGGTCACGATTTGACCTAGTGTACCGTGTATTCTTCTTGGGAGCCAATTTCTAAACTAGGTTTTTGAGTTTTTTAGGAAAATTTTATATCTGCAAGGACTGGACAAGATTTTCAAATGGCTATATATATCTCAAAGCTAGTATGAAGATTGACTGAAGCAGCTCTTCCTTAAAGCTATTAGTGTTTAAACAGAAACAATTTTGAAGGCTTCCTGACTGATATTCAGGTTTCAACTGTAGCTTTAGGAGATATAAAGTAATTAGAAAATCCTAAAGAGGTCTCCAGTGGAGTCGCCATTTATGTTAACACCCAGGTTGTTCCCTTTGACTCCAAGGGAATACAGCCGGGGTAACCACTAACCAATCTTTGGATTACAACTTCTAGCCCAACTGTAATCAAAGAGGGCTCTCTCTTTAAGGTTTGTCTCTGTTCTGTAGAGATTTTAGGCTAGTTATGAAGTAAGGGTTTTGGTGTATGTTTGGTTGAAAGGATGTCTTTATGTACCTAAAGTGGAAATCTGCAGATAATGTTAGTCCATTGGGCAATGGAGTCTGTGGCTACTGGCTTTTTGAAATCTTGAGTTTGAGCAGTTGGAATTACAGGGCCATTTAAATACTTCATAAAACAAACTTGAAATTATGATGGTGAAATGTAAACAACCAGTGAAAAGCAATTAACAATTTTCCACTAAGATGGGGTGTGAGAAAGAGATATATTCCTCAGGAGCAAACTTGAATTCCTGAAACAATAATCATTGTGAAAGATATAGTGTGAAAGGGTAGAAATTAAGAATTACACCTTTATTACTATAACTGAAGAAAAATATTTAAAATAGCTTAGATTGAGTTCAAGGTAATCTGTGATTAAATCCTGGAACTATTCTTTTTCCTTGCCATTAACTGTAAAGCATAGAATCATGAAAGAGATATGAAAAGATAACAAAACACATAACGAAAAGTTATAGGTAAAACTTATTGTGCCATGAAGTACGCAGGAATCCTGTAACATTCAGTTAAACACCACAATGCATCAAACAACACAGAGCTTTGCAAATTCCATCGGCTTTTGTATTACTTCTCTGGGAATTTACAGTAAAAGAACTATAGAATCAACATCAACAACCCCCAACAAACTCATGCGAGGGGGAATATATAGTAATGTTTCATACAAAATATCTCAGGCATTGAGTCATCTGAGAAATAAATATCTTCACCAACTCGTAGACAAAATAGCAGATAAGAAGTTATTGCAGCTTTCAATACAACATGAATGCTCTTTAATTCTGTCAGAAGATTTTGACCTTTGGAGGTCACTGAGTCGGTTGAAAGCTTTGTTATAAATCAAGAATGACGTGTCTTTGCAGCTATGTCCTCCTGTAGCTTTTCGGCCCTGTCACCTGTGACTCTCAGTGCTACTGTCGTGGCCGAATTGTTTCGCTGAGTTGGCTCAGCCTCTTTTCTTCATACATGCTGATATATAAAAATTTTCCGGTGCATGACAACTTACATATTTCAATGGTAAAAACTTGATTAATGGGTCTGGCTTGACAGTATTAATTGTATCAGTCCATTCCAGACATCCTGTGTGGGCAATTGATGCCTTAAAATTGCCTCTATAGTTTCATCCGCCTTTGTATATTTATAAAAATTCGGAGGCACATCAAACAAGTGACTGATTTCATACATGATAAAAAAATAAGCTCTCTACCCTGTTGTAGAGATTCTGTCCTGATGCTGGCCCTGATTCTCCTGAAGTGCTGGGATTTTCTGCAACATGATTTGTAGCAAAGGTGTTGACCCTCTTGGCATAATTTTCATGGGATAGTAGTCTTCCTGAGCTGCCCATTAAACTAGGAAGACCTCGGTTTTGCAATGCTATAAATTTGTCCATGAATTTATTAATCTATGTCTGCATATCATGGCTTCTTCTCTCTAATGTCTGTACCAGGGTTCTTAGTGCCAAGACCCTTTTGACAATCGAAATGGTCTCAATCCTGTTGGTAATTCCCATTATGGCCAGCTGAGAACTTGTTTTGTGATTAAGCACATTGATCATTCTGGTGGCAGCCTCCGGCATATTTCCTAGAGATGCCCTTGCTCTTTGGATTTCCCTATGTGCTTTTCCAATGAGCCCCATCTGCTCATGAATAGCCTCAATATATTGCACTGGCAGTGATGGATTTGCCAATATTGGCCCATAGGACTTCTGAGCTCAACTGTTTTTTTTACAAGTGTGAGCTCTTCTCTAGCTCATTTATCCTCCTTTTTAGAGTCTTATCTCTCTTTCTTTTCTCATCTACGTTTTCTTGGATTTATCATATCTTTCTTGAGTTAGCCAAAGTTTCTTTGGCTTGACTCAGCTCTGTCATTTGGGCCTCCAAGACCTGAATTTCATTCCCGAGTTTCTGCATATCAAGACTTTGAGCCTGCTCTGTTGTTGGTGCTGAGGTAGAGGGTGTTGTTTGCTCTATCTGCTGAATGGGAGGGGCAGTGGTTTGAGGAGCTTCTTCCAAATTGATCATTTCTGGAGGGGGATGAGAAGTTTGGCCCGCCTCTTTCTGTTGCAATGCTGCCTGCAGTGTAGCCTCTGATTCTCCCAACTTTTCTTGTGTTAGGATGAGCTGTTTATATCGTGACACCAACATAGTTGCTGCATCCTTTTCATGTCTCAGCTGGGCAACTTCTTCAGTTTGGGGATGAAGAGTTGCTGGGATCTTGATCATCTTCCTTAATGCTGCCATATTTGCATCCCTTAACTTCAACAGCTCCTACACAGCTTTGAAATCCTTGGGATCATGCCCAAGCTCTATTATGATGTCCTCCAAAGCTTTGATTCTATTGTCTTTTGCTTGAGAGGATGCTCTTTCCAACTCAAGTTGGGCAGTTGTATTATTTAGGCTATTTTCTAGCCTGTGATTCGCCAATGTTTTATCTGCCAAGGAGGCAAATACCATCTCACCCGTTTGCTTATGTAATTCTATCTGATCCATCGGGTGGATGTCCTTGGCAAGGACCTCAAGGTTGGTCCTGATGTAGTCTGTAGGTGGCTGTGGCTACATCACGACTGGCATGAAGTGGCTCATAATCATCCTGCCCTCCTGGACATCGTAGGCATACATAAGTCTTTGCTGGTTGGTGGGAGCCATTTTCAACAGATGATTATATAATTGTATCCTTATGGGTTCATTCCTCTTCTTTATGTCCATGAAATGCTGCTTGATGCTCAGTTCACCTCCTCTTTGTTGGCTTGAGGAGCTTTCTTCTCCTCCTGTTATCCTCTCTTGTTCCTGCTGGAAGGAACTTGTAGAGGCCTCCATGCTAGGTGGGCCCATGCCCAAAGATTGCCCTATTGGCATTTCTTCCTTTGAAAAATGATTCAATCTTTGCCTCTTTTCCCCTTGAGTTGTTGATGTTGTGAGGGGAGTCTCTTCGAACCTTTTCCTGCTTATGTCCTCCTTTTGAGGGGTTTGAAGGACTGAAGCTTCAACTCTTGTTTCTTGCCTAGTAGGCACAATTTGTGGTGGTTGCTGCTCAGTGACCATTGGGGCCTCTGCTGTGTTCTCTTCTTGCACTAGCTGTTCCTTTTCTTGCTGTTGTACCTGTTGTTGTTGTTGTGCCTGTTGTTGTTTCTGTGCTCCCTGCTGTTGTACCTGTTCCTGAACTGGCTGATCTAGCTCCATTTCTTTCTCCTTGCCTTTGCTAGAGGTTTGATCTGTAGCTTTGACTACCTTCTGATGTGTTGTGGAGGATGAGGCAGCTGCTCCCACTTGAGTGCCTGTAAGAGAAAATACCTGTGCAGGAAGTTCTAAGTCAGCCATCTTTAGGATATTTCTTCGTGCTCTTTCATTTAATTCTTCTTGTGACGGGTTCCTCTAAGGTGCCTCTCTTCCATTTTGTTTGATTTGCATATTTTTCTATGTGAGGAAACCTCACATGGTCATAACTGGACAGCCTATACTTGACCCTACTTAAGGTTATGAAGTGATTGTGGTCATAAGGTTTCCAGAGGAAACTGGTCTTTAGGCCAAGGCCTTCTAGCATTTTGTCTACCTCTTGCCAGCCTTCCTCCCTTTTGTTATAAACAAAGTGGCACAATTGGTTTTTTACCTTCAGCTGTGCTTTTTTGCCTTTGCCTGAAAAATTCTTCACATCAGCATTCCCAAACCTCCTGAAGTATTCAAGGGCAAACAACCTCATAGGCACATATTTGGGCAGTCTGTATGGGGGTAACTCACAACCGTATATTCTAATAACGATGTGATTTTGGTAAAAATACCAATCCCTAGTGTTGTATACCTTGGACAACTGAAGGATTCTCTGCATCTCATCGGTTAGTCTTGGAGGAGGTGAGCTCAGGAACAGAGACATAGTTGGGTGGATAAAAAGGTCTATAAACTCACAGTAAGTGTATGGAGAATAGGGTGTGCAGTGAATAGCTGAGGTCCAATACACTACTGACCTTGGATTTCCTTGTGCATCCACTCTTTTCATAGTAAAAGAAAATTTCTCATGTTGATAGTATAAAATCAAGTGGTAGATGTAGGAGGAGTATCTGAACACCCTTTCCCTTGATAGGTTCATCAATTGCTCATGCATTTTATCTTATATATAGGTGGCATAGTCATAGCAGATTGAAGTTTTGCCAGGGGAAAACATGAGCATCATTACCAGTACAGTTTCATCAACATACTCAATTGAGTTATAACCCAGAATGGGACTGATCATATCTGCAAGGTCCCTGCCCAATGGGTTGAGGTAAACATGAGAAATGGGAGGGTACTGCATAGTACTAGATTTAATATATAGCTGGTCCAGCTTGGTGATCTGAGCATCTGTCATCTTAGCTCCTTGATTTATTAGATCAAACAAAGATAAAGGAACCAATTTCTTCTCAGTTTTGAATTGCAGCATCTCTCTGATGGCCTCAGGGGTAATATAGAAAACAACTGAGCCTGAAGGGTCAAGCACAGCCCTTCGAGTGGCATCATAACCATCAGCATATAGGTTAATTAGGTCAAGAAATGGATTGACCTGAGGAAGCTTGAAGATTGGGAGGAAGGAATACCAAATGCCCAATACATCTGTTCCAGTCTCATGTTTAGTCTTTAGTTCATTTAACAGGTGGATGTGGAACTTTCTGTGCATTAGAAATTCCTCTGAGATTTGATAATCCAAATCTGCTAATTCCTGCCAATCCAATTCTCTCTAAGGGGCATTTAAAAGGGCAACACTGAGGGCTACAGGTGCTACTGGTGTATCCATGGTTACTTTAAAACTCTGCTGATATGTAAATTAGTGTTACTGTGCAGAGTTACAGAAAAGAGCGTTTCTTGGAAGAAGAGGTGATTTATTGAGAAACAGAGGACAAAAGGGTCAATTGCAGCAATTGAAATACTGCACACAACACTAAAAAAGGGGAAATACTTGTCCTTAATAGACTCTTTCACAGTAATTTGTTGTAGTTCAGGTTCCCTGTTCACGATTGCGCGAAAAGAATGCAGGTTTTGTCAAAGCTTTGGTAAAAAAGGATTAGCCAGTGAATTTCGACCTTGTAACTTCAAATGGGAAGTAGGCACAGGGATTTGCCGGTCAGTTATACGTTTTTCTGTGTTTTAAGTTACTTTAGGCGATTTACAGACAAAATCAGGCGCAGAGAGGATTGACGGGGATAAATACTTGGTAACACTAACAATCCTGGTCACGAATGGAGGTGGATTAGCGCGGCGATGGCCTCCAGGTCGAATTCAGCAGGTTGGCATGAGTTTGGATGTAAAATTCATGCAGAAGACACAACATTCGTTTTTGCAAAAAGTGAAAAAAACGCGAAATTTCGGCCAAAATATGGATTTTTTGGAACATTGGCGCCTTTTTGGATGATGTCAGAATGACGTCATCAGGTGGGTCAAGGTCGGATGACGTCAGCATGACGTCATCAGGTGACGTGGCGGCTTAAGAGTGGTCCACGGGGATGGTGAGGTGGCGGACGGGTGGAGCAATGGTGGACGAGGGCGCCGACGTGGCGATGACGTAGCAGTGATGCTGGCAGGGCGGGTTGGCGGAGACTGGAAACCATAGGCAGTATGATATCGCACCTCCTTCCATACGGAAGCGGAATTGTCAGAGGGGGCTCCGATACACTGTGGGGGTGACGCGTGGCCGAGGCCTGACGTCACCCTCTGACAGATATCGGAAGCTAACTTACGGACGTCGGGGCCGGTCCGATATGCATGTGGGCAGTTGGATGAAAGGCGCCCGATCGGACGGTCGACGGGTCAATGACCTGTCCGGACGATACAGCGTCGGGTGGGTAATAAAGTATGTATTTTTCATGGGATTTGTGCCCGGCGGGACTTTGGAATATTGGCGAATTTGCATGGTTTTTCAATGTATTCTTTATAAAATCGCGCATAGCTCCAGGACTTTGGATAAGTCGGCAAAGTGGGTTTTTTATGAAATTTTGCCGTTTGAGCGAGTTAAGGGTGAAAATGGGTTTTTTACAAGGTTTTTTTAGCACATGAAGGGTTGAATAGGTAAATGAATTCTGAAGGAGGAAAAGAGGTAAGGCTTGGGGTTCTTAAACTGACCAGATGTCAATTTGATTCCCTAGTAGTGAACATATGGCTATAATGCCAAGGGGGGAATATATATAGAATGCTTGGGGTTTATACACCATGGTGTTATAATAGTAGGGAAAGGGTGACATAGGGAATTTAGATAATAGAAGTTAGGGGTTAATATGGAGGGAAAAGGTGAATGAGGAGTGATATCACTAATTTTATTTGAAAACCACTTAGCTTAGGGAGTAGATCAAAATGAAAAGAATTTTAGACAAGAAATGTGGCTCTTAAAGGAAACCAGAACCAACATAAAACCTTGAATTCTTTCATAAACACAATTGGTGTAGGGATGTTAGTAATGAGTGTAAAACAAGGAAAAAAGGAAGTTAGACATGCTCCATTGTGTTGTTTTCCTTATATTGACCAGCAAGATTCAGTTTGAAAGGAATACCACTTCTGCAACCCCATCTACCTACCCATCTACTTGCCTAACATTTTTTGTTTATTCTTGGAGGGTGCACTTGGACCTGCAGACCCTTATGTGCCTTTTCTTTTCCATTGGCTTTTTATTTTGATTTCCTATTTAGCACTACCCTTATTGCTTCCAAGGCCCCAGATTAAGTAGTTGGGGACCTTAGTTTCTCTGCTAACTATTGGTTTGCCAAGATTTAAACAGTTTGGGCATACTTCTTTCTCTATTCTACAACAGAAAATTGAAACATGGCATGATCCAGATTAGGTTGTTGGACCATCCATCAAAATTTAGTAAACATGAAGGTATGTACATACCTTGTCTTCTCTTGGAAATATGGGATCTTTGTATCAGCAAAGCAGAGCATATTTGGCATTTGAATTTGCCAATCATGAAATATGAAACATATTGGTATAGGTATCCAACACACAACATCAAGCATGTCATCAAAGTGTACTTAGATGATCTCGCTGCTCATTCTCGAAAGATAACTGATCACCCTAGCCATCTTTGAATGGTTTTCGAGCGATGTCGTTTTTATAAAATCCGGCTGAATCCCAACATGTGTTTTCGCAGTTACGTCCGGTCGGTTGTTAGGGTTCATTGTGTCAAATGAAGCGATTCGCATTGATCCCTTCAAGGTTGAGGCAATAGTTCGGTGGCCTCCCCCATCCTCAATTCGTTAACTTCAGAGCCTTCAAGGGAAGGCAAATTTCTTAACGCAGTTTATAGCGAACTATGCCGAGATCACTAAAGGGTTCATGCGGTTGCTACGAAAAAGAGTTCCATTTTTATGGGATGAATTTGCGCAATGGTCGTTTGATGCTTTGAAAAAAGAACTAGTCTCTACCCCGCTTTTGAGTCCACCAGATTATGGCAGAGATTTCCTTTTATATCTCATTGCGGCATAATCAACCATTGGTATGGTTCTAATTCAGGACGATGATGCTCTCACCGATCATGTGATTTATTCTTTGAGCCGAGGATTAATAGGTCCTGAACTTCGCTATTCTCTGGTTGAGAAGTTGGCCATGGCAGCTGTCCATGTTGTCCAGCGGCTCCGTCATTATATCTTGCTACGCAAATATTTTGTCTTAGCAGCGGTCAATCCATTTCAATTTGTCCTCAGTATGCCAGTGATTGGGGGCAAATATAATAGATGGATAGTCATCTTGTAAGAATTCGATCTCGAGTTCTTGTCAGCCAAGTCTAAGAAATGCATGGTTTTCGCTGAGCTAATTTTTTAGCTGCCTTGTGGAGAGGATAAGGTTTATGAGGAAAGTTTTCCCGACGAACATTTATTCGTCATCTCTCCACTCGTCCCTTGGTATGGAGATATCATTGTCTATCTCCAAACTTCGAAGTTTCCCTCTACTTTCTCCAGGATGAACGCCATAAATTACGTCACCTAGCTAAAAACTATGCTATCATTGGTGATACCTTATACCGTCGAGGGGTTGATTCAATCCTGCGGCACTGTTTAACCATGGGGGAAGCAGATTCTATGCGTAATGATCTCCATAGTGGAGCTTGTGGTGGTCATCTATCAGGGCTTGCTACAGCACAGTGCATCTTACGTACTGGCTATTTTTGGCCTTCACTTTTTAAAGACTGTGTGGAAGCGGTAAAACGTTGCCACCCTTGTCAGATCTTTACTCGAAAGATGCGTGCTCATCCAGATCCCCTTTTTCCCGTTGTCACGGTCGGTCCTTTTACTAAGTGTGGTATCGATTTTACAACTTGTAATCCGTCTTCAGCGGCGAATAAAAAGTACATTATTGTGGCTATAGACTACTTTATGAAGTGGGTCGAGGCAATGCCCACTTATAAAAACGATAGTGACACGGCAAGTTTGTTTCTTTTCAATCAGGTTATCTCAAGATTCGGTGTCCCGAGAGAGATTGTCACTGATCATGGCAGTCACTTCCAGAATCAACTGATGTCTGAATTGGCTCTTAAATTAGGTTTTTCCAAGAGCACTCGTCTCCTTATTATCCTCAGGCCAATGGATAGGTTGAGGCATTCAATAAAACTCTTAAGATGATACTCCAATGAACAATTGATAAAACTTGGTCCAATTGGCACGTTATGTTGTATTCGGCTCTTTGGGAATACCGGACCTCCGTAAAGACTGCTATTGGTTTTACACCTTTTCATTTGGTTTACGTGATGGAATCTATCTTTCCAATTGAATGTGAAATTCCATCTCTTAAGTTAGCTGTAGAGCTTCTTCGACAGACTTCGAGTCTCGAAGAGCGCCTCCTTCACCTGGAACATCTCGATGAGCAGCATCGAGACGCCGCCACGATGAATGAGGCTCATACGAAAAGGGTCAAAATGCAGTATGATAAATCTGTCTGTCCTCGAGTCTTTTATGATGGTGACCTTGTCTTGGTCTATGACCAAGATAAAGATACCTTGGGGGCAGGAAATTTTAAGCCTATGTGGTACGGTCCTTTAATTATTAAATGACTTTTGGAAAAAGGGTCATATTTGTTAATCGATTTTGAGGGAACCAAGCTGGCGGAGCCCCGAAATGGGCTCTACCTAAAGAAGTAGTTTGCTTAAGTAGTGGTTAGGCAATGGCTTCTTTGCATATTATGAATATTTGTACATATATCATCGAGAGTTTTGTGATGTCAAAACGTTTTACTCTGTTGTTGCAGGTGTTGATGGATAACTTGGTCTATTTTGGGTTCGCCGATGGTGCTAGTCGGCACACTCAAAATCTCACTTCCGCAACTTGGGTACTCTATTATCCAACTGGTCAATTGATGGTATTTAGAGGCATATGCATTGGTCTTGCTTTGAATAATATGGCTAAGTATACTGTCGTTATTAATTTACTATCCGAGGAAATCTCTTATGAGATCGACTCATTAGTAGTTTATCTCGATTCTCAATTGATAGTGTCTCAATTAAATAACATTTATCGGGTAAGGGATCCATGTTTATATCGCCAGTATTTAAAAGTGAGGTTGTTGCAAAGATAATTTGTTTATATTAATTATTTTCACATTACAAGATCTCATAACTGGTTAGCTGATTCTATCGCTAATCAAGCATTAGACTGGCACATCAATCATTCATCATCAAATCAAAGCATCAAAAAGTCAAACTATATATATATATATATATATGTGTCGTCATAAAAGTATCTCCAGTGTACATATGTTGCCCAAAAATATACAAAATTGGGACTCAAGTTCCCATAATCATGACTGGCATATCTAATGCCCCGGCTCTGGATGAGCGGCCAAGTAGGTAACTATCGTGTTGGCTACATGCCGAAAAGTGTGAACCCAGTCATGTGGCATCCTAACCACATCGCTGCATATCCTCCGGAAGGTCCTCTATAGCAGCCATCGGTACTCGACAGCTCAGTCTCGTCAGGTGTCACTGGACGTTATGTAGAGTTTGTTCCATCTCAGCAGCCGCCTCTTCGGCTCCTCGGCCGCGTTGTCTGTGCCGCAGGAGTCCATCTGGTCATACTGGCCCAATTTCTGGATCATAATCATTATATTAGTCATTTGAATCTCATCAAAAATATTTTTCAAAATGTATCATCATATTTGAAAAATCCAAAAAAATCGTAAAATCAAAAATCCTTACCGATCTCGCCCCATGGTGTGTTTGGTGTTAATGCTAGGTCAGGATCTCCTCGGATGTTCAGCCCAGCATAGCGGTAGTCATCTATGGCGATGATCTGCTGATCCCACCAGGTGAAGAAGTCATCATCAAAAGTAGTCCTAGGAACCTCCCCACCCCCAGACGTTCCATCAGATCAGCCCACCGGCCCATGCGTGGATCGCGTGGGGTGCTGATGGAAACTGCTACCCTTGGTGGAGTGCGGGAATCCTCTCGAAGAAGAAAGTGCACAAGATAGTCCCGTAGCTGAAGTTCTTGGTCTGTCCCCTCTTAATGGAAGTGAGCTGGCTCTTCATGCTGGCCAGAAGAGGAGTACACCAGTCAAACACAGAAGTGAGACAATCCACTGCCACGCTCATGGTGAGATGTGATGCCTGATGCGGAGAGGACGATCCATTCACTCGAGCTATGGTAAACAGGATGATCCTTAGCGATAAACTCACCACGTGTGCAATCGAGATCTGGCTCCCAACTTTCTTTGGATGTCCTTGGCAGTATATCTGTACATAGTCCTCTATGGTGAGACTACTCCGCGTCCTGCCCCGGGACTGCACTACCTCTCCCCTTCAGGAAAGGCCCGTGATAAAATATATATCCTCCACATCCACTTTGAGTGGAATCTGATTAATCATGAAGGCTTCCTCCTCGACATCCCAATAGTCATTGAGCATCTCAAGCAGTCGTACATTGGATTTCATGTTTGGCAGTTTGAAGAATTTGAGCAAGCTGCATCCTCGTAAAGCATCCAAGGCTTGAGGATCATTCATAACTTCATTATCAACCGCTGCATGTTCTGTTTCACGCCATGTGATCGGCATCCGGAGAAAAAATTGGGTTTCAACCATTAGTTTTTGATTAAAATTAACTCACGGCATATACGCGGGTTACTGTATACACAGTCGCGTATAGGGCCCCCGTGTACGCGGGTTCCATATTATCAACCCGCGTATACAGTGTGGTGAAACATCAATGGAAAATCCTAAAACTAGTCACCATGAATTGCAAGCTAAGTGTAAGAGTTACCTGGAATATTTTGAGGAATTTGAACGGTCGAATTTGGCACATAAGAAATTTCCTCCTTTGGCTCCAAATATTTGCTCTCTAACTCAATTGGTAAAAATGGTGAGTCCAAAATCCCTTTTATAAGTTTTGAAAATTCAAAATTTTTTCAAAATTTTATTTTGTTTGGCCTCATGTGACTTTTGACTTGGCAGCTTGGAATGTCGAGATTGGTTTGCTTTTTCAGGACATTTCAGACATTTTTGACTTTTTCGAGACGGTTCCATGACTGCTAACCCGTCATGGCAGGTATCATTTTTTCACTGGCATATAGGTTAGGGACATCATTTTTCCGTTGAATCATGCATACTAGCCTCCATCTACCGATAAATCTGCCATAGGGTCAATCCCATCATGTTATGGTTCGTAAACCATCTTCACTCGCCGATTTTTTAAAAAATCATGACATGATGGTAGAGCCATCCTTTACATTGGCATCATATTGAGCACCTCACTGACATTTTTTGCCCATGCTGCTTCAATTTGAGTAGGCTCGGGAGTCCTCTGTAGTCCCGCCATGACTTATGCGTTGAAGACTCATTCCTCTTAGCTTCTTCGCTTTGTTCTGGCCTTATACCCTAGAGGCTCCTTTGTGTTGAGTTGTACTATTGCATTGCATGTTGACTATTTGCACCTTTTGGCCTAGAGCCGGCTTCACTTGGACTCGTGTTTAAGCCAACTTTTGACCATGACATCTGAAAAATGAACGTTGCATACCTTTGACTTTTGCAGCTTGACACACCTTGATCCGTGGAAGGAACACACCTTTGAGTGTCACTAACTAGTTTTCGCCTCCCTGCATTGAGCATAGGAATGTTCCCCTCCCAGGAACTAGATCATCTTTTTCACTGACACTCGTTCTTTCCACTATACCATAGCATTCTTTTATTATTTTTCGAGCTTAACAGAAAAAGACAAAAAAAGTAAATATTCCAAAAAGAGCGGGAATGGGGCAATATTTCCATATATTATTGGCAGCTAGAGTCAGTCGTGCCGCCCTTGAAAAAAGCACTCAAAACAAAGCCTTCATATGGGTGGGATTTAGTTTGACTTAGGTACGCCTTAACCTTGTTATTGAGTCAGTTCTCCCCCAATTGGTTATCTCCTCCAATCATATGGAGGGTTCGTTTGTGCCTCCTGCATGACGAACTTATACAGAGTCATCATATGCTGCCATATAGTCACATTGAGTCATGCTTTTGTTCAAGGGAAGTTAGCCTGAGTCGGCCTCTCTGCAGTGTCTCTTGACTCATTTTTCGGTCGGCCATCCTAGTTGTCAGTTTCATGTCTATCATCACATCAGTTATATTGGTCCTTTAATCGTGCTAGTTTGAGAAGGTCTCCATTGACTTCTTGCTGGCAGGTCTTGTCCTTATCAACGACGACATCTTGCTCTGAGGACAGGCCTAGAGCTGCACCCTGGCCCTATTTTCATTATTGATAGGTTACGTTGTGCTCAGCATCGATCAGTATCATGGGTCTTTGACTGAGTGGTTTCTCTTGTGTTTGATGTCAACTTACATTATCACACATTGGTATTCATGTAGTACCTTGGTTTCCATTTGACCCTATTGGTGGATACCTCGCCCCTGTGTCAGCTTTCCTTATTGGTTGGTTCAGAGGGTTTCTACCGTGCGCTAGCCACATCTTGTGTACGCCAGAAACATACTTCTTTTGGGTTACTACATCTCTTTCGGCCGATTCCTTCCACATTATTGGCCTACGGGTTACACTCGCGCTAGATTGATAAAGGATGCCTTAATGCCTTCCTTCTAGCGGATCTTTCCCTATTGACTCTGACTCATTGCTCTGGGGAAAAGATCTAGATTCCATTTGGTAGTATACTGGGGTTTGCAGTCATTAGTGGCAGATCCTTTGCCATCGACAGTGGGAAACCACCATTGTCTCCTAATCGATAGATTCTTACAGGTGTTCGACTCCAGCTCATTTATTCGCACTTGTTGGTTTTTACTGGGTACCTTGACGCTCATTATCATTATCAGGGAGTAGTCTCGCATTTGTTAACAGTATACATCAATGACCAGTAATAAAACGATTTCTCACATGGCCGACTTCAGATCATTTATTCCCATGGTGTAGAAATGTACCACGACGGTCGTTGAAGACCTCAGGTTGTATGAACATTCATTGGTTCACTTGACAGTTGCTCTTGTTGCTCCCAGTTTATACCACTCCACCTTATATGTTGCAGTCAGTTATGGCGACATTATATATGTTGGCACCTGAGTTTGCAGTGTAGTACCATCCTTTTCCATCATGTTCATTTGGTACCTTTTGGGATCAGTCTTTGATATCAGTGATCCATTGTATTTCTCAGCATCATTGACAGTTTTATATGTGATATTTAAACATGTAATTGTTCGATCATGATCAAATGATCCATTACGTATTTTCCAGTCATTTATACAAGTATACTTAGTGGATCTGCTTGTACTTTATATGTGGACATGCTTTGCTTTCTCTAAGCATGGGTATGCCCGCCTCAGACAATGTTTCTTTCTGATCTCCTTTTGTGGCTTGGTAGGTTGAATTCTGGTGAAGTAATCCTCGGTTTTTGGCAGATTTCCTTTCCATGTACTTGCTTAATATATTTCGACCATCATGTACCCCTTCTGACCTAATATATTAGGGGGCATCTGTTATAGCTCCAAATCTCACTATTATGGTTTGTGATGTTGCACTCATGGCCTAGGGAAACCCCTCCTTCCACACCTGGTCCCAAATTTAAAAAATAGTGTTTTATTCCTTGTATGCGACATTGCCCTGAGTTAAACGCGTGTATACATGGGTCTGCATATACCCAACCCGCGTATATGTATTAAAACACTTACAAAAATATAAAACTCCTTATTTTAAGGTGGAGATCACGGGTTTTACCTCCCGACCACCTGTTAGTGCCCGTGGCCCAACTCTTCCCAACCAACTCCTAACTAAAAAACTACTTTGGGAGTGGTATATAAAGACATCAAAGGGAGGGCCTAAGGGAGGAGAGAAGAGAGAGAAAGGTTATTATACTGAAATTTTTCCCCTGACTTGGTCTGAAGACCCTTGTGCCTTCTGCACTTCCCCCATTTGTACATGAAACTCTTGTTTCCTTGTGTGTTGATGTTCATCTACTAGTTATGGCATCATGGAGTGAGTCTTGGAAGGAGATATACTAAAGGCTTGAGGTTGGACGGATCCAGAAGGAAGCTTTGCTTGGAGTGTGTGAAAGGTTACTCAGGTGATATTACTCCTTTTGTACATTCTATTTGTCTATAATAAAGAAACACATCTTGGTTCCTGATATGCTTCTTATTTATGTTTTCATGTTTGAATTTCATATGTGAATGGTGGTTTAAAGTTCATAACTAACTTCCTTCTTTTAACATAAAGATGATTTCTGTATAAGTCTTTGTCCATATACTGTTGTATTCTTTGGAATTGGTTGTTTTACAGGACAGAGGAGTGAAAGGGACTTCAAGAAGGGCTTGGACCCTTGAGGAACTTCTCTAACATAGGACCTGAGGTATGCCCTTCTTACTTTAGAATTTGCTTTTGATAGCATAATGGTTGTGTGAATGTGTGTTTCTCTGTTTAGACAACTTTCAGCCTTCTAGGGTTTCCACCCAAAATCCCTATTGGAGCAAATCCATCAACAGTGAATGAAAACAATGTATATGTAGGTTATTCCAAACACAGAAGCGTATACACGCATGTTGCACGTTATTGAATTAGCGTATGTACTTTAAGTTGTGATCTAGTTGCTTCTGTTTATTGCTGCTGTGTTCTGGATTCAGTGTTTGGTGTGTGGTTTTTTGTACTGTGTTTTGGGTACAACTGTCAGAGAAGTATCTACTTGATTCAGATCTAATTGGTGGAAAGGAGATTGGTTGATTCTTGATGATTGATTGATGTTTATGGATCTAGTCTGAAAATGTATGAAACGTGGTACATTTGGACACATCTTCTCTTCTCTTTTGTCTTGGTCCAGAGAGGTTCAACATAAGGGCTAGACAAGATGTTTAATTGCTGTTCACCATCATCTGAAGCTTTCTGAAGTTTCTCGAATTATTAATCATAGTGTTTATGACATATTCTGCCACTCTTAATTGGTTTATAAAATTGTTGACTTAAATTTTTGGTCATATAATGAAGTATTTTTCATGAAATCATATCGTCACATGGAAGACGCCACTACCTTAGATGTACTGCACATGGGATCAAGAGATGATAGTAAGAAAATCTTGAATAATTTCCATAACATGAACATGAACACTGAACTTATGTTTAGAGGCGACTAGGACTTACATATAGATATGGCATTATGTTTGTGCTACAAGAGGTTGGCATGATTTGGAATTATTGGTATATATGAAAAGTGTTTTGGCATGATGTTTGACAATAAATTTGAATTGATTAGTGATATGTTCTTTCACTATAGATTTCTCTACAATAGCAATTTGGACTTGACCTGATGTCTATTGATATGATTTAACAATCATTGATTTTTCACGATATCGATGCGATGTGGGCATGATGACTTATGTGCGTATTTAGATATTGGCCTCCTATTTTTAGCACAATGGTTGAAAGAATGATATTTGTGATTATGAGAATGACTTGATGAATCCTCTCACTTATATTGCATATCTGAATTTAGACTTTATATGAGCTCTACCTGTCTCTTGGATGGGTATATTAATACTTTGATAATGGTGACTTTGATTATGGTCATGATATGGCCTCTAAATGTTGCTAAGATGATTTTTTTGATATAATGACACAAAAATTATTTATGTAAGGATGATTATGATTCCTTAGAAAGGAATTATTCTTAGAATCCAGATATCCCTATATTTGACAATTATCTCATGAATTCAGGATGATGAGTTACAAGATATGGATTTCATATTAATTATAGTATTTATTTTATATCCTGATGATGTACTTATGATAGGTGATGATGCTGTGATGATAAAAATAAGAGGGAGATTGATTTTGAAGCCCAAAAATGATGTATCATTACATGATGAATTGATGTCTAGAATATGGGAAAGAAATCCCATATTGCATAGTTACTGAAAAATGTTTTTGTAAATCCTTGATATTTTGATTTGAGGTTGTTGAACTTCGAATGGCATCTGACAGTTGATTGAAATATTGTTGATTATGGTTTTGAACAACCATATGTATATATATTATATGCATAGAACCTAAATAGATTCATGATTGAGCTACTTCACTCAAATAAAGTTGCCACCATGATCTGAATATGAAACTACTTGTAAATGCTTAGCAAGGTATTCAATTCAGTAAACATACATGTTTAAGTGATGTACATGTCTTGGAGTTAAAAACAAATGAGTTTTTTAGCTGTTTATGACTCTTATGTGTAATAGAATTAATTCATTTCTTTATTTAACATACTAAAACATATTTGTTCTGAATGAAAACTCAACCAGAGATGCAATAGCATATAATCAAGCAGTTCACCCCTCCTGGGATACATCTGCTGGGTCTAAGGCACCCAAATGGGCATGTCCTTGATTTGATTAAAAGCTCAAAGTGATTGTGAAGATGAATACAAGCCTTAATAAGTGAAATGGACTGTAAAAATGGATTCAAAACACTCAAATCAGTCAAGAATGACTACTGGTTCTCATCCAATGGTTACATGCAACCCTATACAACTCCAAAAATGTTGGGCACTCGTGGCTCCTAGATCAATTCTCAAAGTGCCTCCTCCTACTATGTGTCCCAAAAAAACCAAATAAGTCTTTCCAAATTCACACATTGACATTTTAAGAAGTAAATAATTCTCCTTTAAAACATCAAGTAATTTCCTAACGTGCATGACATGTTCTTCTCTTGACTTGTCGAAAATCAAGATGTCAACTAAGGAGACAATAACGAAATCATCAAGAAGAGGACACAAGACATCATCCATTACCTGCATGAAAGTTGTAGGTGCAGTGCATAAACTAAATGACATCACAAGCTACTCAAAGAGTCCTTGTTTGGTTTTAAAGTCTGTCTTCCAAATGTCGCTTTCTTCAATTCTTACTTGATGATATCCACTGTGCAAGTCTAACTTAGTGAAATATTGAGCATCTTTTAGTTGGTCTAACAAATCATCTATCCTTGGGAGTGGGTAACGATTCTTTATTTTTATCTACTTCAATGCCCTGAAATCAACACACATACGCCAAGTGCCATCTTTCTTTGGAATCATTACAATCGGTGACCCACATGGCAAAGTACTTGGCCTTATGAAACCCTTATCCAACAAGTCCTTAATTTTCATTTTGATTTAAACATTATCCATGATAGACATGTGGTACATGCCTATGTTTGGAAGAGGACAATCTGGATGCAAATGGATTTCATGCTGAACCTCCCTCTTAGGAGGCAAACTTGTTGCTTCCTGAAACATCTCATGATGTGCATCAACTAAATCATATAAATATGATTTAAGTTTGGGATCACAATTGTCAAATGACTAATGATTCAAATCAACCTTGGGCTTAATCATAAGAAGAACAAAATTCTTACTTGAATTGACCAACCTTTTTACTTGTCCTGCATTCACCATCACTACATCTGTCTTCTTGCAATGAGCTCTAATAATGAGCTCCTTGCCATCTTTGAAAAGATGATATTTGTTTTCATGCCGATAGAATATAGCTTTCCTGTCAAACAGGTAAGGACTTCCCAAAACAATTCCTGCTATATCAAATGACACTACATCAAGTTCAACTATGTCAATAAAATGTGCAGTAATTGCAAAGCGCAATATACACTTTCTTGAGACTTGTAAATTTGAATCTTTGCGTATCCATACAAGTGGATATGGCTTTGGATGAGGAATGGTCTCAAGTTTGAGCTGCTTGACCAAGTCTTCTGATATAAGGTTGTCTTGTAACCCACTATCAAAAAGTGTGTCAACCTTAGTATGTTTTGAAATTACGCTCACATGAAATAGTTCAATTCTTTCTTCCTCATTAGGAGCTTGTACATGACAGTTTGAGGTAGTAGTGTTGGGTTGAGTTTCAATTTATTTTCCATTCAATTTTTTCACACCCATTGTCGCAATTTTGGTTTCATCACTTGAGTCATCCCCTAAATCTTGTGGTGTAGAAGTAGCAGCAACAATTTTTTGTTTCCCTTTGGTTTTATTAGATTGAGGTATTTTTTCAGGATGTAGTTTCCAACGGTTTTTCTCTTCATGGCCTACTTTAGAATAGTGTTTACAGATCAATTTATCACTCTCTCGTTTGATAGATGCATTCTTTTTTCCCTTTACCTTCAAGGTTTTCTCTTTGTTCTTCCCCTTTTGGGGCTTGTTTCTACCCTCTTCAAATGTGTTTTTTCCCCTAGCCTCTAAATGGGTAGCTTGAACACAAACCTCGTCTAGGTTAGTAGGATTAAACATCAAGATGGTATGTCTAAGGTAGTTATGCAAGCCACCAATGTATTTCAAGAAGGTTTCTTGGGTCTGTAAATCTACCCCTAATAAGAGAGCTCCCCTCCTGAATTCTTGGGTGTAGTCTTGGATATTTTGACCCTTAAGCTGTCTGAAATTTTGCCAATTCATGATGGCCTTCTGCATGTGAGAAAGAGGATGATTTTTTTTTTAATGGCTAAAAGAAATTCAGTCCATTTTAAGGTAACCTTACCAAATTTCTTGATTTCCTCTTTGGTCTTGGCCTCCCACCAAACCAATGCTGCTCCATCCATTCTCAATGAAGCCAACTGGATCTTTGTGGCATCATCATGCATATTCTGGATCCTCAAGTAAAATTCCAATTGCCTAATCTAGTTGTGAAGGTTTTTTGCATTCACTTCGCCACTAAACACAGGTAATTCGAATTTTACATCAATCTTCAAAAAGGGACTTTTTTTAGAGGATCTATAATTATGAACTGAAGAAGAAGAAGATGAGGATGTAGAGGAAGAAGGTGACGATGGGGGTGGTGGATCACCATTTCCTCCATGTCATTTCTTTGAATGATCATAATGTTTCTTACCTCCTGAAGAGCCTTCTCCTTCATTTGGATGTTTAGACCCTTCTTCCACCAATTTCTCATTTCTTTCCTGGTACAATGTTCTCACCATTTGATTCAAGTCTAAGAAAGGTTTTCTGAAGACTCTTTCTTCTTCTTTTAGATCCATGTCTACAGGAATTTCTCCTTCCTTTCCAGACATTCTTGAAGCTTCTATTGAGGCTCTTGAGGGTGAATCTGAAGGTGGAGATAATGGCACACTGGCCCTCCTTGACCGAGGATTCTCTCGTTCCCTAGTCAAATGTCCTTCCCCTCTATGAAGTTTAAGCCTGGTAAGCATCAAAACTTGCAAAAAAGTCAAAATATCATTGTACAATAACAATCAAAAGACAACTACACCAGAGATTGACTGAAAGAGCATTTATCTACTTTGTAATTGTATAACAAGAGCATTTCGAAGGCTTCATGGCGCATTTCAGACTCTGTCTATAGTTTATTTGACTGCTTTTCATACAAAGAAACAACAACTTAGCTACGATACCAACTTGATCTAAAAATGAAACTACTTGTAAATGCTTTGCAAGGTATTCAATTCTGTAAAGGTACATGTTTAAGTCATGTACATGTCTTGTAGTTAAAAAAAATGAGTTTTTCAGCTATTTATGACTCTTTTATGTGTAGTAGAATTAATTCATTTCTCTATTTGACATACTAAAATAGATTTTTTCTAAAAGAAAACTCAATCACATATGCAATAGCATATGATGAAGCAATTCACCCCTCCTGGGCTACTTCTCCTTGGTCCAAGGCTCCCAAATGCGCATGTCCTTGATTTGATTAAAAGATCAAAATTATTGTACAACTAAATACAAGCCTTAATAGGTGAAATGGACTTTAAAGATGGATTCATAACACTCAAATCCATCATAAATGACTATTGGTTCTCATCCAATAGGTACATGCAACCCTATACAACTCCCACAATGTTGGGCCCTTGTAGCTCCTAGAACTTCTATGGAGTGAAAACACTTGCAAACTACCTATGGTTGTTCTCTAACCTGTGCCAATGGCTTAATGGCTTCAAAATCGTCTGATTAGTCAAACCAAAAAAAAAAAATCATCTCAAAAGGCCTTTCCTAGCCAAAGTGATGGCTCATTTACTCCACTACCTCTTTGTCCCTGAATTGACTCTAGTTAGCTAAAGTTAGTGACCCAATTAGGCCCACCAAAATGGCTGGACTACTAATTTTGGCGCCACTACTAAGAAATCTGCCAACTGATCGATCAGTTAACCACCCGTTAACTTTGCGCATGTGACTAGATTCCAGAGGTTAGGGGTTATCCTTGGATTTCGCGCTGAGTGGTTTGGTTAAGTGACAGTTGACCGCAGTTTCCGTCGTGCCATGTGACCACATCAACTATCCGTTCGAGCACTGATTGCCAGTAGTTAAGGTTTGGGCCCAGGGTTCTTTGGGTATGGTCTTGTGGAGAGGGGGCTAGCCCTTAGGAGTTGGCCCCCTTTGGGCCCCATCCAAACTGATTTTAAAATTCAAATATTGTTTGGCTCGCAAACCTTTCGAGTTCTGCCGACGTAGTCCATTGGTAAGTTATAGTCCCTATTCATGGGAGGTCGTGGGTTCGATTCCCCGTGCCTCCATAAGTTTTTTGTATGTCAAAACATCATCGAACTTGGGGCCACGTGGAAGCCTCTGGGCTTGCTACATGGCACCCTTCCATTGGATGCCCAAAAGGAGTATTTTGGGAATATTCTAAGGAATATTCTATTTTAATTTATTTTGAGAAGATTTCAAAAATTAATGGTTATTGGATGATTTTCTTTTTGACATAACGTTTGCATATGAAGACCATTTTTCGAACCATTCACGCACCGGAATTAGGAAGACGAGATCTATTCAGTCATTTAGGTTTGAACCAATTCTGAGCACTTCAATTGTTTAGAATTTTTTGACACTTGGGACATGAACCCTTGATCACACTAGGCGTGATTTGAAATATCTCCATGAGATATTAAATTTTGAGAATGACATATCCATCATGATATCTTGGATGAGAAATCCATAGCATGACCAAAGTTGATAATGATGCTAGTAGCATGGCTAGTTGTGAGGAAGGATACAAAAGTTCCTTAGAGAGTTGTTTGAGCATGATCTAGATATGACATGGTTACAGTTTGGACCAAGATACTCTCATATATTAAGATAGTCTAGGTTTTTGAAACAAGGTCAAGCTTACGGTTGGCACCTCCTTCAGAGGGAGGATGATTATGGTATCCTTCTGTCATTTATATGATTATATATAATCCGGCATGGTATTTGATTTGTTGTTGTGTATGAATAGTAAACAAGTACTATTGAGATAAGAATATTGAATATATTATCATAAAGAGATTGCCAAAGAGAAATTTATTGGTTTTCAGAGAGCATCCCCTCTTGATGAGGGGCAATACTCATCGAGGACACTAAGCCAACTGCTCCTACCCTGTTTGAGCTATGAGAGTGAGGAATTGAGATGAAGGACTCTTGGGGTTGAGGGAACTCTAGACAATAGGGTTTTACTACTATTTGTTACCCATATAGTTAGAGGATTATCTCACCCTATCTCGGTCTTTGTATAGTATACCCCATTTGGCATCATACCCATAAGTTGGGTTTGTTGGGAATACTGCTCCTCATCTGGCCAATGAGTTGAGAGTGTACTTGGGGGTGTACAACCCAAGGAAAATATGATGCAGGTGTTCTACCACATGAATAGGTCATGGATGGAAATATTAGTAAGAAATAAGATGGGTTGAGATGACCTGATATGAATTCATGTTGAGGGTAAACTTCCGTGATGAAATTCAAGGGTTGAATGTTTACTTCCCTATGCGATGATTTATCCTTTTTCTGAGTGTTACATAGTAAAATGTCACTGTCACCTTGTCAGTCTCCCTATTGTGTCATAAAACACATTCACTAAACTCATGCTCTCTAAAATGGCTAAAAACCCTTTTTGCCTAAGTTTATTGGATCATCGCGAATGTTCCTAAAATAAACGCGCTGACTGGCGGGTGATAGTTTAACAGCTGCGCTGCCAGCGCGACGTTTTTTCCGCGCTGGTCGAATTTCACAAACAGCGTGCCCTCCGCTTGTACCAGTTCGCACTGACCGGACCTCTCCTGTAATTGAGTTGTGATGTTAGCGCGCCAGCGCAGTTTTGCACCCGCGCTGATCCTGTTTAGGCGAGTTTGTTCTAACAGCCAGCCTTCCAGATGACTCCAGACTTGGTTGTTAGCATTGTAAAGGTAGCCATCCTTTCTTTGGCCTGTCTGTTCACCTGGTCACCCACTTTTCTTGCGGGAAAGCTCATCCTTTAACTATTCATGGAGACTCCTTCTCCTTTATAAGCCTCCACCATTGCCATGAGCAGCTAGTTTTGGAACATATAGACTTTGATAGAGGAATTCTTAGTGCATTAGTGCTGCTCTTTGTAGGCATTTGATGTGTTGTGTGAGGATTTCTATAGAGCTTGAGGAAGGTTATGAGTTTGTTGCCTTGTATGTGAGATAGAGACCTCTTTGACTTGGGAGATCTACTTCAAAGGTGAATGCTTGGGAGACATGCCGGCTGGACCCTCTAGAGAAGTACTCAGCGTCAGGACTTTGGTTGTACCTTACTCTATTTTTTGATTAATAAAGGTAGAAAACTACTGTTATGGTTTCATTCCCATTTGTCTTATGAATGATCAATGTGAATTATATCTTTCCTAACTGATATATAGTTGTTTTTAGTATATTTTACGCTTGTATTTGTTCTCTCTTTGCTTGTGCAGGTGTCCGCCCGCGAAGATAGTGGAGGACTGTGATCGACTGGAGCGAAGGAGCGAGAGGATCATCTCTTCATATAGGTTGGAATCCAAGTAGGTGTCTTCCCCTTGTTAATTACCACTAGGAACTGTAGAGTAGCATTGTTTGATTGTTGCTAGACCCCTTTTGGGCTAGTAGGGATCGCCTCTATCCGTAGAGGGGATTTACCTCTCCAACAATTTGGCGACTCCACTGGGGAGCTTGCTTGTCTCTTTGTAGTTCATCCTTGTGTTTTGATTTGATTATTGCTTTCTTGTCAAAGATTGGAGATTCAATTTGCTATTGATTGGTTTCCTAGTCCATCCTGGGAACTGCTTTAATTGTCTTAAAATCCTGTTGCCTTGGTTTGGGGATTTTTGATTCGATTTTGACTGTTTTTTAGCCTCGGCGCATTTTATTTCAGAACAGCTGCGCTGACATCGCACAGTTACTTCTTTACTTTCCCTGTCATCGCATTTTTACATTTAACAGTCTCGCTGACCCTATTTTCGGGTAGGCGCCCTTTATCCGTGTCCTTCCGCGCTGACAGGGCAAAGTTGCTACAGAGATTTCCTTGTCATCACTTTGTTGCTGAGGGGTCACCCACGCTGATCCTGTAAAATTATTTTTTGTCCAAATTGGCTTCCCAAACCTCTTGGTTTGGCTGTCCCCTACTTTTTCCACTTGGCTTTTGACTTGTTTTATTTTGTTTGAGCTGTGACACGCTTGCTTGCGAAGCCTTGTTCCGCGAGGGTTCGTTTGCTGCTTGTTTTCAGTTTTTGCAAAGCCTTCCTCTTCGCTTTCGTTGCTTGGTTTGCATTTTGTCTTGAATTTTGCGATTGCTGAAGTGTGTCGAATTGTCGCTTGTCTAGTTTTGAACTCTTATCCTTCGGGTGTTCGCTTTTCTCCATTGATTTCACACTCAAACCCTAGGGCATCTAGTGGCCGTGTGTGTCAAGCCTCCCGTTTGGGATCTTGTGTTCTTGGTTGACCAGCCAACTTCGTTTTTGTTTTCACATTCGTTTGGTGATTGTTGAAAGTGTTTCATTGTGTTCCAAGTGATTTGCTTTCCTCCTTTGAATTCCTTGGTGTCTTGTTGAGCTTAGATCACGTAGCTCATAAGCCCTTGTTTTCCTTTGATTTGGGAAACTGGTTTTTAGTGCCTTGGGAATTGTCTTGTGTTTGCATTGAGTGATTTTAGTTTTTCGCTTAGTGTTGCTATCTCTCTAATTCATTTTAAAAGCACTTTTATGTCATTAAAAAGAAAAGAAAACTAGTGTCTTTTTCATTTAATAGTTGAAAGGAAAAGAACATTTCGTTGTTTTGTGTATTCAAAAGAAAAGTTTCATTTCCTTGATGTTAGTTGCATTAGGTTGCGTGATTGCTTGAATTCGTTTTGTTTGGTTGAAAGATTCTTAACCTTCTTATAGTTAGAATTCATCGAACAAAATGATTTTCTTTGGCATATATTTGCATTTAGGTGTTTTTGAGAGATCATACGGTAGGACCTGAAACTAAAACAAATTTATCTAAAAACGCATTGGAACTTAACGTGAATATCTAGAGGTCTAGGCTAGAGACGTGTTCCGGCGTCTTTAAACCTAGTATCTTACCGTTGACTGGTTGGGTGATTTCACCACGGTGAAATGATAAGTGCTAGTACGGATTGGGCTCCCACGTACCGTCGTGTATATATGGGGAGACTCCATTAGGCTTGCATCCTTTATCCATAGGAAGTCGAGTCTGCTGCCTTGTGAACCGTAATGCACCAAACACAACATTCGGGAAGATTGACTGCAGTACTTAAAGTCCTTGGTTCTCATATGATTGCCAAGGTGTATATAGCAGTTTTACGGGTTGCTTGGTAAACCTTTTTGCTTAGAATCCCCAGAGAAGTCACTTTTGATCCTTTCCAGACTCTCTAAAAGAAAAGGTGTAAGTGAGCGTCTTGTCACTTCGTGCTCATTAAATATTCGAAGTAGATAGAGTCATCTTTTCGTCCTTTTCTCGACTCTCGAAACATGAAAAGGTCAAGTTCATTTCCTGTGTCTTAAAATTCATTTGGCCACGATAACATTACCCGGTTAGATCTTCTGTGCGTTTACTTTTGAGTAGGTTTTATCGTTAGCTTATTTAGGGTATTTGTTTGGTCATCCTGGCGGATCCATCAACTCCGTCCTTAATCCCAAGTGAAGAAGAGTTTTCATCTTCTGTCGCCCTTGAAACTCCGGTCTGTGATGCTCTTCCCATTGTTTCGAGCATCCAGCCGTTGAATTATCGAGCTCCAGAAGACGATTTCTACGAGTTCTTTTACAACCCTATTTGGGAGCCCTCTGACGAGGATTACCCTGCCACTCCTGTCAGTGCTCCATCTCCGATGGCTTCATCCGATATGGGCGATGCTTCTCCAGTGTCTAGTGGCCCGTTCATTATGTCGAGTATAGATTCTCCCATTCTGGCAACATCCCCCATCATCTCTACACCCTAGACCGTTACGTCTTCGGGTGTCACGGTGCCGGCGCGTTACAGGTCATTACGGGATGCTATGAACTCAGCAGTTTCCTCTTCCGTTTGGGGTCAAAACATCGTCCCTACCACAGGACCGTTTGTTTCCCAAGCCCCTCATTCTACTGTTACAGCAGTCCCCACCAACCCGACCGTTTGTGTCGCGGCGTCAACTCCAGTTTTTAGTACGGTCATAGCTTCATCTGCTGTCACTTCTACCGTGGGCCCATCTCGAGGTCCAACGCAGAGTGGTGAACCATCTGCTTCTTCTAGAGTTGTGCACCCTGCAAGTGGTGCTTCTCCTGCTTCCAAGTATATGACAGAATAGGAGGCATATTTTGAATACTTGCGTAATGTCTCGAACCTAGATGGTCAAGGCCGGTACTATGATGCCGAGAATCATTATTTGTACACCTCCTTGCCCCAAATTTCTTATGATGAGATTTCCATTCCGTTGAACATGGATTGGGGCACCACTGGGTATGGTGGCAGCCAGTACTATCCAGGACAAGGACAGCAAAGACCACCTTACCAGCGTCAACAGCCTTACGTGCAGCCTAATTATGGGCAGCAGTATGCTGGTCAAAATTACCCAGGTCAGCAGGGAGGCCCACAAGGACAATCTTATCAAGGACAACCTTTGGTCTCTAGTGGTCCGGCGTTTACATATCTTGGGCAACCTTCAGGAAACCCGGGACAACCTAACGCCCAACAAGGTCAACCAGGTACCCAACAAGGCTACCCTTCGGGGAAACCTTACGGGAACCAGGGACAACCCCATGGGCAACAAGGTCGACCCGTAAACCAGCAAGGTAACCCTTTTGGGCAAGGGGGCCAGCCTTACGTGCAGCAAGGCCGGCCTACCACTCAACAACCCTCTGGTCACCAGGGACAAACCTTGGCTACGCAAGGGTGGCCCCTCACCCAGGAAGCTCGACCTTCTAGACGAGCAGCGCCGCCCCCAATCCGACCAGGACAACCCTCTGGCTAGACGGCTCAGCATGGAGGCGGGTACCAATCCCGACCTCCTCTTTCAGGTGGGTTTCAATCCCAACAGCCATATAAGGGTGGGTATCAATCCCAGCCTCCGTATTCAGGTGGGTACCAATCCCAACCTCCTTACTCGGGCGAGTATCAATCCCAACCTCCGTACTCAGGTGGGTATCAATCCTAGCCTCCGTCCTCTGGCGGGTATCAGGCCCAGCCTCCCTATTCGGGTGGGTACCAATCCCAACCCCAACATTCAGGTGGGTATCAATCCCATCAAATGCCGCCTGGTTCACAGGCTCAGTACGGATACCAGCAACCCCAGGGACAGAATCCTTATATCCCTTATCAGAATTATCAACAACCTGCTAGCCAATATGGTAACCAATGGGGTGCTGGGGGGCAGAATCAGCAACCTAGTTCCGGGAACAACCCTTATGGGCAAAATCCTTCTGGACAGGGCCCTTACGGACCTGGTCCATCGGGACAAGGACAATGGGGGCAACCTGGAGCTGGGTGGAATTCTGGTTCTACCCCGTATCTGCTGCAAATGTCGTTTAATCCGCAGTTACCATTTCTAGCCACGTTGGAACTGCCCGATGTGTCGAAGTTGACGAATGATCCCATTCTACACGACCCACAATGGCCACCAGTTCCAACTAAAATTCCGAGTGACTGTCCCAAATTTGATGGGAAGGCCGGAGAGGACCCTCAGGCTCATGTAATGATGTATCACTTATGGTGTTCGTCAAATTCATGGCTCGATGATTTGATCCGACTTCGCCTCTTTCAGAGGACCCTCACTGGTTCGGCAACAAAATGGTATATCGAATTGTCACGTGCATCATTCCATGATTTCAATTCACTGGCTATGGCATTTTTAGATCACTTTCAGTTACCCATTCGGTATGAGACGGGGACTCATCTCCTTACGTCTCTTAAGCAGGATACTGCTACACATATCTCCGATCATATTCATGAATGGAGAAGGCGTCGCAGGTTAATCAAGTTTTGGATACCTGATTTCCTCCTCACCGACTAGTTTACTACCTCCTTTGTCCCCAAGATTGCGCGGGACATTGCCATGGGGGCATGCGTAACTGAAGAGCAAGTGATCGCGCGCGCTCAGTACCTAGACTTAGTCTATTCTCAGTCTGGTACTTTGTATGATTATTTTCCAGATGCCCCTAGGTCGGGCACATCCAAGGCTCCGCCTAAACCATCTGTTGATGGAGTCATTGGCTCTGTAGGCCAGGCCTCTAAAAAGTCATCCAATTCTGGGAAGCAGAAGTCTAGTTCACCTAACGAAAACTCTTCCCAAGGCATTGTTATTTCCAGTAACACTTCCGAGGTCAATTCCGTTCAGTCTTCTACGACAGGCAAAGCCTCAAAAGGTAAGAAAGAGGAGAAGGGGAAAGAGAAAAATAAGTCCGATCAACCCAAGCAGGAATCATCTAAACCTCCTGGTGAGAAAGGAGCTAAGCGCAAGCCTAAGTATCCTTGCCTCATTTGTGAGGAAGACCACTATACTAAGGACTGCCCTAGGCGGGCCGAAGTTAGTCGGTTGTTGAAAGGTCCTCAAGGGATCCCTGCTGTTTTGAAAGAACCCTTTCCCTCTCAGCAAACCCAGATGGTAGTTGATCCTTCTTCATCCTCTCCCTTTGGTTCCCAGGTCTTCATGGCTGGAACTATTCCTATTCATGTATCAACTCGAGCTAAGGATTATCCGTCGTCCACCAGGAAGGATCCAGAGGTTCCCTCAGGTGCTCCTCCGTCCAGCTCTGGTCGTCTCAATATTGAGAGACCGAGTGCCAAGATGACAATCCGACCCCCTCCCAAAGGGGGACTCAGGAGGTCTTCCTATAACCCGAATGCTCGTGCTGCCCAGCACTATAGCATCGTGGAGGACTTAGCGCAGGCTCCGTCTACCATGTCCGCATTGGAAGTCCTTCAGAGCTGCCCCCCCCAGAGGAAGTCCCTGCTATCGGCCATCGGTGGCATAGACCCAGCGAACTCGGATTTAATCACTTTAGATCTCGAGAGTCATGTTCCGCGACTCCCTCATCAGATAGCTTTCCTCATACAAGTCGTCATCAATTCTAAAACGATCCATCGTACAGTCATTGATGAGGGCGCTTCAACCTGCATCATGTCCGTTGCATGTTGGAAAGCCATCGGGTCTCCGACGTTGAGTCAGTCCCCGACGACCTTGGAAGAATTCGACGGGAGAGAGTCTCGACCATATGGTATCCTTCAACGGCTACCGATTACCTTAGAAGGGAAGACCGTAGAAGTTGAAGTTGAGGTTGTAGACGCAAGTCTTACCTATAACCTTCTTCTGGGATGGAGCTGGACGTACGCTATGCGTGCTGTGGCTTCGTCTCTCTTCCGTGTCATTCGCTTTCCCCATCAAGGGAAAATTTTCACGGTTGATCAACTCTCATTTTTCGCTTCCTCTTCTGAGGGAAACGTACCCTTCGTTGAGCATACCTCAGTTCCGTATGAAAATGTGGGAGCCGGGCTCTTCAAAGAACCTGCCCTTATAGGTGTTTTTTCCCTCCCACCTCCCAACTTCACCTCGATCTCTATGATCTCAGTTCGTTCTGATCCTTGGATTCTTCCTTCCATTGGCTAGATAGAACCTTGGGGCGAGGAGATGCCGTTGAGCCCAGCCGAGCTCAATTACATTGAAATTTTCACTGCATCAGCTTCTCATGATGAACCCACCGTCTCGAGTGGGGCGGTTGACTCAGATGATTTTCCCCCTTCGTTAGGAGAATACACCTCGTTGGATTCATTGAAGGAAACATTTCCTTCTGATGAGGCTATTATAGAGACCATGTCTCTGGATGAACGACCATGATTCCCTCTTCACCACCGTTCTTCCTTTCTCCCTACATCCCAGGAAACTTTACTGTGTCTTGCGCGGTTTGCTTCATGTCTCCCTTCTCAACCCCTTCAGACGCCCATTCAGATTTATCACACATCATCCGAAGGGGATCTAGGGAACATCACGCAGACTCAACCGATCGACATCTCTGTCAAGGCAGGGATTGCCGAGAATATTTACATAGGAGTGACCTGCACTCCCGAGGAGATTCAGGTTTATATCGCCCTTTTTCGCGAATTTCGAGATGTCTTCGCATGGTCCTATGAAGAAATGCCCGGTATTGATTCATCTATAGTCGTGCACGAGATACCAACGTATCCCGGGGCCAAACCTGTTCGCCAACGTTTGCGTCTCGTGCACCCCCGCAAGGTGGCAGCCATCAAAGCAGAGGTTGAAAAGCTTCTTCAGGTGGGATTTATCTAACCCATCCCACTGACAGAATGGGTCTCAAATATCGTCCCTGTCGACAAAAAACAGGGTACCATTCGTGTCTGCGTTGACTACCGTGACATCAACAGAGCTTGCCCAAAGGACAACTACCCCACTCCATTTATTGATCAACTCATTGACGAGTGTGCGGGTAGCGAGATATATTCGTTCATGGACGGCTTTTCTGGTTACAACCAGATCAACATTGTTCCGGTAGATCAGCATAAGACGGCCTTCATCTGTCCCTGGGGCACCTTTGCTTATAAAAAGCTCCCCTTCGGCCTCAAAAATGTCGGCGCTACTTTTCAGCGTGCGATGTCATATGCTTTCCACGATATCAGACACATCTTACATCCTTATCTGGATGATCTTCCCGCTCATTCATCTAAGTGCGCGGACCATCCATCGCACCTTCGTGAAATCTTTCTTCATTGCAGACACTATAATATTCGCTTAAATCTGCACAAATGTGTCTTCTGCGTGGAATCAGGTCGACTGCTCGGGTTTATTGTCTCCCGAGAGGGCATCTGTTTGGATCCCCTTAAAGTCGAGGGAATTGTGAATCTTCCTCCCCCTGCAACTTTGCGGCAATTACAGAGTTTGCTGGGAAAAGCTAATTTTTTAAGACAATTTATACCAAACTATACCGAAGTGGCAAAGGGTTTTACGCGGTTACTGAAGCGTGACACCCCATTCCGATGGGATTCCATAGCCGAGGAGTCGTTTGCTCATCTCAAAACTCTCCTGGTTTCTGCCCCTTTGTTGCGGCCTACGAATTAGCATCATGACTATTCACTCTATTTGGCTGCTGCCGATACCACTATCGTCATGGTTTTGGTTCAGGACGACGATCATGGCATCGAACATGTCATCTATTATCTTAGTCGCAACTTATTAGACATGGAGACTCGATACGCATATGTCGAGAAGTTGGATTTCGCCACGGTTTGCGCCGTCCAACGATTCCGCCACTACATTCTGTTGCATACTACTACGGTGATTTCAGATTGTAACCCCATGACCTATTTTCTTTCACGACAATTGCTGGGGGGCAAGTACTCAAAGTGGATCGTGATCCTCCAAGATTTCGACTTGGAATTTACTGCAGCCAAGTCAAAGAAATCACTTTTTTTTGCTGAACTGCTATGCTCCTTGCCATCCGCCGCTACTTCCTCGCAGATAGAAGAATCGATTCCAAATGAAACTCTTTTCCTGATCAGCACCCTCGATCCATGGTATGGGGACATAATTGTCTATTTGCAGACGTCCTCCTTCTGCCCCGAGACTTCGAAAGATGCTCGTCGGCGGATTCGTCACCAAGCTCAGCCATATCGCATAGTTGGGGACACCCTATACCGTCTCGGGGTTGATTCGGTTCTTCGTCGGTGTCTCACCTTCAAAGAAGCTGAAAGAGTTCTAAATGACTACCACTCTGGTGCTTGTGGCGGTCACATGTCTGGATATGCTACCGCACAAAAGATCCTTCGTGCTGGCTACTTCTGGCCTTCCATCTTCAAGGACTGCATTCTTGCCGTCCGTTCATGTCACGAATGCCAGATATACCAGCGGAAGATGCGTGCTCCTGCTGCCCCTATGCACCCCGTAGTGACCGTTGGCCCCTTTGCTAAGTGGGGCATCGATTATGTGACATGTAACCCTCGCTCGGCCGGGGGGCATGGTTACATCATCGTTGCTGTTGATTACTTTACAAAATGGGCCGAGGCGATGCCCACATTGTTCGAAGACGGTCATACGGCAACGCAGTTTCTTTTCAACCATGTTATCTCTCGGTTTGGAGTTCCACAAGCCATTGTTACTGATCACGGAAAACATTTCCGCAATCACATGATGGTTGAGTTGACAACCCAACTTGCACTTAGGCATGATAGTTCCTCCCCATACTATCCTCAGGCGAATGGTCAGGTTGAAGCCGTGAACAATGTCTTGGTCACGATGCTTCAGAAAACTGTTGGCATGCACATGTCCAATTGTCATTTGATGTTGTTCTCCACGTTGTGGGCCTACCAGACCTCCGTGAAGGATGCCACCGGTTTCACCCCTTTTCAGCTAGTATATGGACTGGAGGCAACCCTTCCCATTGAGTGTGAGATTCCTTCACTCAAATTAGCTGTCGAGTTACTTCCCGAGACCACTCCTATAGAAGAGCAGCTTCTTTACCAGGAACAACTAGACGAGACACGTCGTCTAGCCTCCCTCGCTATCAAAGCTCAAAAGAAGCGAGTGAAAACTCACTTTGATAACTTTGTTAATCCTCGCTCTTTCGTTGAAGGAGACTTGGTACTGCTCTACGATTAGGCTAATGATAAGCTAGGAGTAGGAAAACTCGAGCCAATGTGGCATGGGCCCTACATTGTAAAACGAGTTCTACAAAAAGGTGCCTATGAGCTGATCGATTATGAAGGTAATCCCCTGGACAGGCCCCGTAATGGGCTGTATCTTAAGAAATATTACGCCTGAGTCTAGGCACTCTCTCATTTATTTTTTACATGCATATGCTTTTTTACAGTGTGTTTAGTGTGTGTGCGTGTTCATTTGTTTTTGTCTTAGTGTGTCGGCATGATCGCCGCTTATTGTGTCTTTTGCCTCTTGAACAGATGTCTGGATCACCTTACGTTGGTTTCGCTGATGGTGCTTCCCGCAGTACTCGCAATCTGTCATCTGCGGCATGGGTGATCTACAATCCTCATGGTGAGTTAGTAGATATTCAAGGTGTGTGTCTAGGTTGTACAACAAACAATGTGGCTGAATATAGTGCTGTAATTGAATTATTAGCCGAGGCGATTAACCTCGGAATCCGCTCATTGGTTGTAAATTTAGATTCACAGCTCGTAGTCCACCAATTCAATGGACAATATTCCGTCAAAGATCATCGCATATTAAGGTTGTATTTACGTGTTAAGTTATTGGAAAGAGATTTTGATTATATTACTTATCATCACATTCCAAGAAGGCTTAATGTTGTAACTGATGCATTGGCTAATTATGTATTAGACAGACATTTGCGAAATATGTAAATCAACAGAACATGAGAAGCATAAGATACAATAAAACACCATGTATATATATATATCATGTGGCGCACTAAGGCGCTCAAAAAATAAAGTGTACATGTCTGAAATAAAGCCGACGTCCTCAGTACATCTGAGACGTGTGTCTCTCAAAACAACAATGGAAAATAAAACCTAGGTGTCTACTGCGATGGGTTATGCTCTCTGTAGCATGCCACCGCTTGTGCCACCCGCCTTAAAAGGCGGTGCATCCTGGGTTCTACACCCACTGTATGGATCTGTGCAGCTAGGGGGACCTCCTCGATCCCCTGGTAATATGGGACTCCTGCCAGCAAGCCCTCAAGGTTGTGTACCATAGTCTCTGTCTGGTCGCCTCCTGCAGGAGCCAAGGCCAAGATGGCAGTGCCTTGCCCCTCTCTCCGTGCCTCTGGGGCCAGGCCAAGGGGTCTCACAGGTTCCACATCTGCATAGCATAGTATTTATTAGGACATGTACATGAAAAAATTCAAAAACATCATAAAGATAAAAAATCAAAAAGAGATCAAGTTTTTACCTCCATCGTCCCACTGCTCTCCCGCAGGAAATGGCATGTCAGGATCACCACGGAAGTCGATACTGGCGTATGGCTAGTCCTCGATGAAGATAACCTGGCAATCTAGCCACTCTCGGAAGAAGATGCCCCATGACACTGAGCGACCGCCACCTCCACGTGGCATGACCCGGGACCATTTGGTGGCCCTCGTCTCCCATGGACTATTAGGCGGATCTACCACCATGGTCTGCAGCCGAAGAGCCAGCACCCGCTCAAACATAAGCGGAAGCAAGAGCGATCCGTAGCCAAACTGCTTCGACTCTCCACGTCGGCAGTTACTCAATTCTCTTCATGTTGTTGGTCATAGCTTCTGCCCAGTTGAAAATCGTGGGCTGTAAGCACTCGAGAGCTAGTAACAGGTTGGCCTTTGAGGCCTCATGGTTGGCCAGACTGCCTACTGCCCATGTCACTAGGAAGAGTATAGTATGAAGGACTATATCGCCATTGGGTCCAACACCCACTGATGGTATGCTTGCTTTCCCGCTCTGTGTCTTGACCGCCTGTGGGCACACCTGGGCCATGAGTTGGTCGAGCATCTCGCCGCTAGGTCACTGCCCCTCCAGGACGGGCATCGCATCCCGGCAAGACAATCCAGTCAAAAAGTAGATGTCCGTGGAATCAAACTCAATATCGCGGCCACAGATCGTGAATTTCCCATCCACTGGGTTCCAGGCTCTGATCAAAAGCTCTAGGAGATCTGGCTGAGCCCTCAAGCGTGGAGTGAGAAAGAATTTGAGCAAACCGTATGCCCACATTGCATTTCGGCATCTGGCATCGGCAAAAGTGGCCACATCTTCATTATCATGGGCTCTCTCTTGCCATACAAAGGCCATTATGTCCTGCAAATCACCCAAAAAGCATTAGGTTGCCATCATTTAAAGATTGTCCATTTAAATTTTAAAAAATCAATCTTCGCGGTGCCAGCGCGACTGTTTCTAAAACAGCTGCGCTGGAAATGGTGGCCCTGTGTATTTTTCTCTGGGTCAGCATGGAAGGACACGGGTTTTCTGCGCTGACCCGGAAAGTGGTGTGTGCTGGTAAAATCGGTCAGCGCGGACCCGATGGGCGAATCCACGCTGACCGAGAGCGCACCTACGCTCAAAAAATTTGGCCAAATGGCCAAATCCTATGGTGAAAATGCTTGAAAATAGACTTAAAATGGAGCGCAGGACAAGAGGGACCTACCTGGAGTCAGCTGTCGGAAGAACGGCGTCCGGATGATGAAGAATTCGCTCCGTCAACTTTGTAGTTCTACAACGTCCCCAAAAGCTCAAATGGTAAAATGGTAAAAATGATTTTTTCACCCCCCTATTTATGGTGAAAATTTCTAAATTAACCTTATAAAAGTGGGTTTTGTCACCTTTTATCATGAATTTAATCCTGATGTCAGTATATTATGCCTTGATGCATGTTTTACTATGTTTTTCGACATATCGAACGGGTTTACACGGGTGTTTCTCTTGTGCAGGTCCTCGGAATCGGCGAAGTCACGGTGGATTTATATACACTTGAACCCAAAAATGTCATCTTTAAGCTCTTTTCCGACATAAAACGAGAAAAGATAGCCGAGCCTCCTTTCAGCTCGTCAAAAGGAACGAAAGGCGGTCACTTTTAAAGCTCTTTTTCGACCGTTTAAACCAACAAAGATTGTCGGGTGTTTGTCATTTCGCACTCGTTATTGGTTCTAAAACAACGTGCTTCTGACCCCTTTTTTACTTTTTCGGGTCAAAGTCACTATTTATGAAAAGTACTCCTCGGTTGTAATAATCGGACGGTTCTTTCGAGCATCGTTTTATACTTTTTCGGGCTCGAGAGACACAATTTTACGAAAAAGCACCCCCCTGGAGTTTTCTTTTTCGCTGTCTTTTCAAACTCTCTAAACATGAAAAGACGCCGAGTTCTTCCTTTGTCAGACTCGTTAAAAGATAATGACATCGGACTCCGTCGAAATGACGCCCCTCAAGCATATGTTATCCCCGTCAAGCTTGTCATCCAAAAATAACCGGGGTACTCGCCAGAAATGGTGGGGGAAATAAGGAATCATAATCGTTGTCATCGGCAGTATGTCGCTCTTGAACATGGCACTGTTTACATTCATCTCTGGGTGGGGACATCTCATCTCGCTTCACTTTTGCCTCCATGGGTTTGGGTTATCCTATTTGGTCGTTCATCTGCTCATCGCCCTCTATTTACGACATCTGATCATTTGATCCCAAATACTGCCAAATCCATCATTGTGCCACCAATATGTTCAAGAGAAGTTGGCCTCTGCAAGTATAACCTCCCTCTAATATTTCACACAAAACATATTGTCTCTTTCCGTCTCATGTCGATGATGTGGGAAACATTATGGCCCACCTTCGATAAGATCATTTCCTGTTGACTTCAGCTCATTATCCAGGAAAGTGACTTAGAGACTCCCTTACGGTACCTTGGAGCCTGCATGCCTCAATGGCAGGTTCTTCGTGATCGACGCGAGGTTTTCATCATTGGCCTCCGATCGGATGACTCTACGGGTGTTCGACACCGGCTCATTTATTCGCACGCCGTGGATTGTACCTATAGTACCTTGAGGACCATCATCATTATTGGTGGCCCCTCTCACGTCTGTTAACAACTTTCATCATCGGTTGGTAATCAGACGATGTTCAAGCATGTTCAACTTTGACTCCTATATTCACATGTTTGGACTTGTACTTTGTTCGGGTTTGGATGGAGTGCAAGACCTTGGTTCTAGTCCATTGTGGGCCAGGTTGCGATTTTATGGCTCATTATTACATGACTCATTGACGGATGGCTGCGCCCATACCTGAGTCTTTTAGGATGGCTGTGACCATACCTCTTCTCATCATGGTCTCTTCAGCTGGGTGGCTGCATCCATACCACAGACCTTCTTCATATGTCTTTTGGATGGGTGCGCCCATGCCTAAACTACATGTAATTGAAATATCAGTTGTATCTATGTGCAGGTTCTTCCTGGTGGTGTTCCAGTCCAACAGTTTTGTAAAGCATTTCACCCCTCCCACTCTCTCGGGCTTCATGCTTTAGGGGGCATCTGTTACACAGTAAAATGTCACTGTCTCCTTGTCAGTCTCCCTACTGTGTCATGAAATCAATACATCATGCTCATGCTCTCTGAAATGGCCAAAAAACCCTCTTTGCCTAAGTTTATTGGATCATTGCGACTGTTATTAAAATAACCGCGCTGACTGGCGGATGACAGTGTAACTAGTGGGCTGCCAGCGCGGAAGCACACGGGTTTTCCGCGTTGGTCAAATTTCATAAACAACGCACCCTCCGCTTGTATTATATCGTGCTGACCAGACCTCTTCTGTAATTGAGATGCGATGCCAGCGCGCCAGCCCAGTTCTGCACCTGCGCTGATCCTATTTGGGCGAGTTTGTTCTAACAGCCAGCCTTCCAGATGACTCCAGACCTAGTTGTTGGCTTTGTAAAGGTCGCCCTCCTTTCTATGGCATGTATGTTCGCCTGTTAACCCACTTTTCTTGGGGGTAAGCTCATCCTTTCACTATTCATGGAGACTCCTTCTCCTATATAAGCCTCCACCATTGCCATGAGCAGCTAGTTTTTGACATATAGACTTTGACATAGAGGAATTCATAGTGCATTAGTGCTGCTCTTTGTAGGCATTTTGTGTGTTGTGTGTGAGGATTGCTATAGAGCTTAAGGAAGGTTATGAGTTTGTTGCCTTGTGTGAGAGAGAGACCTCTTTGACTTGGGAGATCTACCTTCAAAGGTGAATGCTTATGAGACATGCTGGCTGGACCCTCTAGAGAAGGACTCAGTGTCAGGACATTGGTTGTACCTTACTCTATTTCTGATTAATAAAAGATAGATGACTATTGTTATGGTTCCATTCTCGTTTGTCTTATGAATGATTAATGTGAATTACATCCTTTCTGACTGATATATAGTTGCTTTTAGTAGATTTTACGCTTGTGTTTGTCTTCTCTTTGCTTGTGCAGGTATCCGCCCACAAGGATAGTTGAGGATTGTGATCGGCTGGAGCGAAGGAGCGAGAGTGGCATCTCTTTGTCAAACATAGCGCTGGAATCCAAGTAGGTGGCCATTACCAATTTGTTAATTGCAACTAGGAACTTGCAGAGTAGCATTGATTGATTGTTGCTAGACCCCTTTTGGGCTAGTAGGGATTGCCTCTATCCGTAGAGGGGATTTACCTCTCCAACACTGTTGGAGGACAACAAAAAGAATTGGGATTCTAAGTTAAAATATGCACTTTGGGCTAACAGAGTGACCATTAAAAGATCCACAGGAAATTCTCCATTCAGGCTGGTGTATGGCATCAAAGCTGTGCTCCCAATTTAGTTAACTCTCCCTATGGCAAAGTTCTTGCAACAAGAACAGGATGAGGAAGAAGATATGGCAAAAAGAATCACTTATTTAGTGGAGGTACATTAGATTAGAGAGAAGTTGGTTGAAAAGTCTACAACACATAAGAAAAAGATCGAGGAAGCCTTTGACAAAGGGACAAAAACATATAATCTTCAAGTTGGAGACATGGTCCTTAAATGGGATGCACTAAAATAAAAGAAAGGTAACCATAGGAAGTTTGATGCTTTCTGGACAGGGCCTTTTATCATTTCGCAGATCCAAGGGAACAATACCTTCATGCTAAAAAGCATGGAAGGGGAAGCAGTTTTTGATGGCCCAATCAATGGGCGTTTTCTGAAAATTTATGTGATTTAAGGTCTTTGGGCCTTAAAGTTGTAAATATTTTATTTTATCAATTTAGTATAAGCAAAGTAGACTCCATGCCCAATGGAACACTAGGAAATTTTGCTAATTTGTTTTTTACAGGAAAGGCATTGTTCTGTAGTTCTTGAGACCTCACAGGGAGGCTCTCATCCCCAGAAGGATCCAGTGTTAGCTCTGCTACATACTTCAGCATTTGGAGGCCCAAATACTGGCTTGGTCGTGTGTTTACACTTAAAAACGCAGATCACAACAGTATTTTCCTCCCTACTCCTTCATTTTCCTTATACTCCATAGCCCTGCTATCTCTGTTTTTTCCCCCTAAAACCTCTCCATTCCCCGTTTAAACCCTCCGAAACCCAACAAAGCCCCTGCTTGGCCCCCAGTCCTTAATCACGAAGTGCAAAACTTCCATAAGACCCTACCACATAACCTCGACACTTTCATTCCTCATCGCTATTGGAGCTTTCAGCGGGACTTTCATAAGCCATGTCTTTAAAAATCACCGATGTTCGATTGTTGATTACCCCTCGGATGCGATATTGTGATAAATTTTTTTACAATGGTGTATCGGGTTCGGGCCTTAAATCGCTATCTGCAATCAGATATGTATAAAGGCTCCTCCCCCCTGACTTCCGCCGATGTGATATCGCGATCGCTCCTCCACCGTTGGATTAGTTCTGCCAAGATCCAATGGCCCACACCCAATTCGCTCTCACATCTCACTGCAAACAAATCTTCACCGTCCATCCATTCAATCCAACGGTGATCGCTCCTCCCACTCTCGCAAGCCACCCGCACGATAACTCGTGATAAAGCAGTTTTCCCCTGTCCCGTCCACCACCTGTCATCACCTAAAAGGCATCGCTGGCCATTGTACGTTTACCGTCTCCTCCGAAAAGTGGTGCGATCAATTCCACTTACCACTTCCGCCCGATTTCTCCCACCAAGAGATCTCTGCCATCCGTTCACTTGATCCAACGACTAATGCCTAATCCGCGACCTGCTCATGCGTCCGCCATGCAGTCCTTATTCCTTTGACCTGTATCATACACCCGAAGGGCGTTCCCTATAGAGGAGTTAACCATTTTTCAGAACTGTTAAAGCTCGAAAGAACAGAGAAAGGCGAGATTTCTCACAGTTGCATCATTTCTTTGTTATAACATAAAGCAGTCCCCATTTCCATTTAAAAGATAACAAAGGCCCAAAAGACCCATTCTATCACATAAACAGAGGCTGGGAAATAACCTCCATGGGACAGAGGCCGAGAAGCAATCATGGACATTGATAGCACAACTCAGCAAACAAACCGAAGGATTGTGGGGTGTCTCTGGCATGGTAGAGCTCCTATACAGCGCAACCACTACCCAAAATATCTGGATGCGGTCATTCTTTTGTCAGAAGAGGAAAATCACCGAGCCATGCTTTCCAGTAGAGGGAATCAAACAGTTAGGGAACGGATCAGGAAGATTAAGACCTTGAGCCTTCTAGAGAGCTCAGGAGCATTAAGGACAGGCTATAAATGGTTGTTAGGAGATGTAATAAGGGTTCAACTTTTGGAGATTATTCTTGCTCTGTTCCTTCAAGCTTCTCATCTACAGTGTTTAGTAATACAAGCTTCTTTTACTGTTATATGTTTAATGTCCATTTCCCTTTTGTTCTAATGCTTGCACTTGAACAATTTGTTCAGGTTTTCTATGTGTTTAAGGCCATATAACTATCGTCTTATCTCTGCTTTGATATATTGGATCTGCAAGCTTCTTTGCTGCCTATGGCTAGCCATTTATATGTGTGATTATATATGCATCTTCCAGTATAGTCAGTAAGTTCATTTGCTGCCTGTAGCTAGCCATTCATATAGGTTCATGTATGCAATCTGCTAGCATAGTCAGTATTCTCCATCTATCCATTAAATCTACAAACTATTGAGCATTAGCAGCCTAAAGCCTTGTGTTGTTGGGGTGTTCATGCATGTCTTGAGCGTGAATAGAGCTGAAATGGTTATCTGACTTGATTCAAACCATCATCTCTTCTAGTAGTTCAGAGAACAATATTGAAAATTATATGTTACCAGGCATCTCTGATTTACAACCTTGGAGAGTTTACTAGAGTGCTAACAGTTTCCATTGTCATGAATTTGGTCATTATAGAGACCAATGACCTAAGAGATCAAATGATGGAAATAAAAGAGGAACACAACATGTTTCCATTACATACATTGATGAACACCCAAAGAAAGCTAATTTTGAAGACTCAAGCAACAAATATTTTTTCTATTAATATAGAATTGGCAACATACTTGTTGACGTTATTGGACCTGCCAACATGTCAAGGGATCTCCCCGGTAAGATGTCTCAACTAGACCTCAAACTATTTGGAGTAGGAGTCCCAACAGTGTTTAGTACGGTATCACTTTGACCGCAGTTGCGCGAAGAGGTAAGTAAGATGTCCTTGTTGGAAGCAAGGGTGTGACCTTGTAGCAAGTCAAGGAAGGTGCATGAAAGCATCTAACACATGAAAGGGAGGAAGAGTGCACATGTTAGAAGCCTGTGATAGCACACAACTTGAAAGGGAACACACAAGTTGAAAGACATCAAAAGATGGAAAGAAGGATAGCCAAAGATCCAAAGTGATGGATTATACCAACAACACGCTTCGATAAGATTCATACAAACACATACGGAATAGTCCACACATGCGTAAATTATAGCTACATACTTCATTATAGTAACTAGGATAGCCAAACCACAAAAATAATATTAATAATAATATCTATTTTTAAGGTCATAGCCAAGCCAGACACCAAATTGGTGTATGAGACCCCCTTGTTTGTGGGACAAGGGATCCACCTCCGCGTAGCGATTTGACTGCTAAGTCTACGAAGGCATACATACTCTACCCCCCTCTGGTTTTGAACCTGTGACCTCTTAGGAGGAAACACATGCGCTTAACCATTAGGCCAACAATATGTGCATGAAACGTGTTGGCTATGTTATTTTAAAAGAGTGAAAGATCTAATTATACATACAACCATGAAAACCACTAGCCTCGATAGTGGAACATTACAGTCACTGCTGCCTACTCCTCTAAGTAGATGTACTAGCTCTGCACTGTGGAGAAGCCAAGGCTCATTATAATACACTCCAAGATTTCTCTAAGTTATACCTATCAAAATCTTGGCTCCCAAAAGTTTGTACAATGAGTTATGAGGTCTATATATAGCAAAGGGTGTGGTGACCCTTCACATTCCCCTTTGTGAATCTTCAACTACCCTCATGACTCTTCAACTTACACATGATTGTTACATTCTACTATTGACACTTGTTCTTTCACTTTACAACATGTTTACAATACAATTTGAACATGTACCCATGTGAGACAAAATGGGCTTGAGTAATCCATACAAAACATCACTAAGTCTCAAACAACTGTGAGAAGACTAACTCGTCAAGATCCTCTCGATGATCGATGGTGACATATAGATGCCAAGATTGGTAGTCTATTATGGTGTCCACATACTCTATGGTGACATCCTTCTGAAAGAGAACTCTTGCCTCTGTTGCATCCAAGTACACTGATTTGGTACCTTTGTCCAACTCGTCAGATAGCATATGCATCATGGTCTTAAGTGCATCCAGACCAATGACATACTAGTGCATATTTTTTGCACTCATCTGCAAGTCTGCACTGATGGCTATGCACATCAACTGATCAAAGTACATGTCTAGTTCCAATCAAACTTGGTTCTTTTTTTTTTGCTTCAGTGACTCTACCAATGGATGGGATCACATGCATGTGCACAATGACATCCATGCTCCTGAAAACTCGAGCATGTGAAGTCTATAACTTGGTGATGAGCTATAGGAGTTCGTCATAGTTCTGTATCTAACTCTGAATGCATGCCTTCAACTCTACTGCTTTTGGCTTCATCATCTTTGGCAAGTGAAATGGGTCTCCCTTATACGTCATTATCCATATTTGCATGGATCGACAATAGTGTGTATGTCTGACAAGATGCATGCTCTCCTAGCACAGCATTGCTGCCAACCATTAAGATGGAAAATTGACTTATGCACGGTGATGAACCTAAAGTATAGTTTCCACATGATTGTCTCGAGGGATGATACTTCATCAAGTATCACTTTCTTCAACTCTGATCTAGCAAATGTTGTAGCTTTCTCTTCTCCCTATTTGGCCGCTTATAGCTCCTTAGCCATGTGCTAGTTCTCAACTATTAAGAATCTAACACTTGAGTTGGTGGCTTCGACATATGCGCTTGTAACATCATTCAATGTAGCTGGATGTCTACACACATCGGACACAATCACTCATTCTTAAAACTGTGCAGGAGATACATGGACATCTGGAGTGGGCACTCTGCATGACTGCACAACTGTGTGTTGTGACTCATCAAAGTATATGTTGTGCACATCCACTTTTGGATTGTCCTCAAGTATTTTAGTGTCTCCTTGATTGCTTGGGACTTGCTCCACTTCCACATTTGGTGAAGCTGGTGCGGTGAACTCTTGGTTCATATGCATGAGGTCAATGTCTTGATCTAGCTCGAGCTTAACCACATCCATGTCCATCTGTTGCAAAATTTGTTCAATCTCCTGAGAAAAGTTCTACTCCTGTGACTTCTTACCCTGTTCCATATCTGCTAGCTGTTCAGATGAGTCAATAACCTATACAAGTTTAGTTTCATCAATGTGTGCATGCTACACCTCCTATTGTTCATGTTCCTGTTGCACTTCCTTCTCTCTTCTGTGAAACTCTTGTTCTTCCCTTAGTTGTTGCTTTAACACCTGCAACTCCTTTTCTACCTCCTCCAGCTTCTACTTCTCCCTCTAAATTTGTGTAATCCTCCTATCACGTTGTCGCCTCTATGCTTCAATCTCCAAAGCTTCTCTTAACACAAGTGGATCTGCTTTGAACTTGCAACTTTTCTCTACCTCTGCACTGTTAACAACCTTCCTCTTGCCTTTGTCAAGCACAGGTATATTTCCCTTTGCTACTGCTAATGTTGCTGCTCTCCGAGATGTTGTTTCCTTCTATGCTGCTAATGACTCCACAACCATTCTGACCAATTCATTGAGCCTTGAGAAGTTACAGCAGTATCTCCATGGGTCTTCCTCAGGCTAATGACACACCCCATAGATCTAAGTACGATACACTCTCATACAATGGTCTTCTACTAAGCGATGCAGGTCATATGGATTGAAACTTCTGGTGCCGAAGATGAATCTCTTGAATTATTCCATCTCAACCGGATCATACTTGAGATTGTGGATCTCATACAGCCCGACCCACAAAGGAAGAGTGGTCCAAGGTGCCTTCTTCTTCCTGTGCAGTCTTACTAGAAACCTTATCGAGATGTGGTATGAAACCTCTTGCATGACTAGCTTGTCCATGGAAAAATTTGGTAAAACATGTGGAGCATTCTCCATGCTCTACATTCGGATGAAGGTGTCAAGAGGTGAGACATACCCATCTTCTATGTTTACCAATGCCTCCATCACTCCCTGTGACATGCAAGGTGGATCCTCCTCAAATATCATCATGTACACCAGGGTTACGAAGTGGTATGATAGATGTATTTTAACTCCAAGGAAGTTGCACTCGAAGAACAACTTGCAATAGGTGTGCATAGAGGTTTCTAATGGTGTCCATGCCCAACCCAAGCCAGGGAACTACTGACGGGCATAGATTGCATCAAGTATGTAAATGGACATGAAAAGCTTTTCTTGTTGACCCTTGGGTGAATGCCATGCTTCTGTTACTTATCCCTTCAGGTCGGGAGCCAACATGTTGGACAAATTGAAAGGTCTTACTTTGTTTTCCAGCTGATCCAACAAAATCACCCATCTCTACAGGAAGGTCTCTATACTCTCCTGGCCGTATAAGTGGCATGTGAAGATGACCAAGAGTGGATAAGCCTTCTGCAGTATATTTGTCTTGTAAAATTGGTTGGGTGTTCTCCTGAACTTGGATGGCTCTTTCACCCAACTTTTCAAGATGTCTCTTGAATTTGCACTGTTGTTGGTGTAGGTTTGAACCCTGTACAAAAATTACCTACATACGAATTCTAAAACATAGAAAATAAACAATGCAAGAGCATAACACATAAAACACATATACACAGAGATTTTCCCCTAGATCCCAAAACCGAGACTACCAGATTGGTTTTTCATTACATTCCTTTCAATGTTACAATAGATATTTATACATGCTGAAGCATCCAATACCATGGACCGAAAACCATCGCGTCCAAAACCATGTGTGAAAATCATGCACAAAACCATAGGTAGGTCCGTCCAACCTAATATATGGCCCAAAAAACAAAATTTTTTGGGGTGCTACCCCGAACCCCATAGAGGGGGGTTACCTGCACCCCTCAAACCCCTTGTCACACCCTTGCTATGCAATTGTTGCAATGAAGGGGGAGCTCCGCCGCCCTCTAACCCCCCGGTTAACTATGTGAGCTAGTCATGCAAAGAATATAACACAACCCAACATTCTCCCACTTGTTGTTTTCTTTCCATAGGGGGCCACAAGAGAGCTTAGTCATTTATCTAGCCCTACAATGACCATTATTTCTCTACACCAAGAGAAATTCCCAAAGCTCACAGATTTTGTCAATGCATTTACAGTATTCTTCAAAGTGTCCACCTTTACCAGCAACACCTTTTTGTCTTCTATCATATCCATCACAAAGTGATACTGAACATCAATGTGCTTTGTCTTTGAATGATATCCAGGGTTCTTTTCCAAGAAAATAGGGCTTTGGCTGTCACAGTCTATCCTTATAGCTCCTTGTACTAACTGATGAGCCCCGGAATTGGGTAACTTATTGGGCTCGTTTTGCCTAACTGTTCTTCGTCAATCCACCATTTTTCATAGTTTATGTATGTTTTTTGAGTATATTTATGTTAGTTGAATGAATGAGGATAGTAACTTGACCAAGAAGGCTAACACGTTGTTAATGTAGATTTTTGGACAAATTTTGGACTAAGGCCAAGCAATTATGAGCCAGATGACAAGCAAGCATGAAGGAACAAGGGTGAGGATTCATAGCAAGAGTGTCTCCTGCATTAAAAGGCCCTTCCTTGAAATCTCCACCCTCAGCTCGGAGTTCAGCAAGCCACCGAAAAGGATTCCCAAGGGCAACCGAGCAGTCTTATGTAAAGTGGCTAATCACTGGCAGTTTGAACAACTGAGCCCCTTGAGTTAAGGAGGGTCGTTGGAGACCCTCGTAGTGCATAAATAGGAAGGCTTCTAGCCTTCGTAGTTTACTTTTTTTGAACTGTTGTATTTTGCACTATAGTGCTGTGATTTTCTCAGCTCATTTTGTAGCTACTGCTGTATAAATTTCTTTGTGACATGGTTATTTTTGAGTAATGGAAAGTTGTTGACCTAGGTTGTCATTGATGTCAATATGGCAATATTCTAGATACTAGAGGATGACATGAAGCCAAGGGGATACAGATCAGATTCATGAAGATACAGGAGCAAGGCCATCAGGAGAGCCAAGCCATAAGCATAGAGGAGTTACCTAAGGAGACATATCAAAGCATATTACAAGATATCAGAGCAAGAGAGGCATTCATATATGCAAGGAGGTCTTTGAAAGACACTGCCAAGCCAAAAGAGCCACATTGGACTAAAAGGCGCTGCAGGAGGAACCATATAGCAAGGAGGCATATCAGAGTCATCAGGAGCCATCGGAGGAGCAATGGATGCGTTTAACAACAAACAGAGGATGCAGAGAGCCATCAGAGCAAACAGGAGAAGACAGAGCCACCAAAGGAGCAGATGGGGACGAGAGGAGCTAACAGAGGATGAAGCACCACCATTGGAGCCATAGAGGAAGCAGACAGAGTTAGAGGAGCCAAGAGGAGCCAAGTGGAGCACATAGAGTGCTTTAACACTATCCATGGCATAAACATGCATATGGTGGCAAAGACCTGTATATGCATTTAACGCAAATAGAGCTAGAAGCAGGAAGACTTAGACATATGCAAATACACTGACAGAGTGAAAAAGGTAGAGTTTATATTGTATGAGCAGGTAACATGATCGGGCTTGTAAAACCCATGTATGCATGCTTTAACAGTTTTTGAACACTATTGAAAAAGTTGGACAAAAGTTGTTGAAACATCAATTTCTCTGTTGTTGAAACACCTCCGTGACAAAATTATATTTCGGCGTTGCTGAAACACCTCCGTGACGAAATTATATTTCGGCGTTGCTGAAACACCTCCGCGGCGACATTATATTTTTGTGACACCATCAATTGAAGGTAAACATGAGGAAGCTAAAGTGAATGGAGGAGGGAAGCCAGAAGGTCAAGCAGGTGTTGAGGAAGCCAAAGCACAAGCGAGTGAGGAGGACGCCAAAGAGCCATTGAGTAAGAGGAAATGAATAGACAAAGGCATGAGAATGTATAAAATAGTAAAAACAGAGAACTGCTACTGTTGTTGCTGCTGCTATTGTTGTTGCTGCTGCTACTGTTGTTGTTGCTGCTGTTGCTACTGCTATTATTGCTGCTACTGCTATTGCTACTGCTGCTGTTGCTGCTATTGCTGTTGCTGCTGCTACTATTGCTGCTGCTATTGTTGCTGCTGCTGTTGTTTTTGTTGCTGCTGTTGTTGTTGTTACAGTTGCCGCTGTTGTTGTTGCTGTAGTTGCTGCTATTGTTGCTGTTGTTGTTGATGTTGTTGCTGCTGTTGCTGTTGCTGTTGCTGTTGTTGCTGCTACTGCTGCTGTTGTTGCTGTTACTACAGCTGTTGTTGTTGCTGCTATTGCTATTGCTGCTGTTGATGTTGTTGCTGCAGTTGTTGTTGCTGCTGTTGCTGTTGTTGTTGTTGCTGCTCTTGTTGTTGCTACTACTCTTGTTGTTGATGTTGTAGTTGTTGTTGTTGTAGCGGTTTGTGTTGTGAAGAACCATAATGCATGGTAGCAGATGCAGCAGAGGTGGTTAAGCATTGTATGAAGTTGTTGGTGAATGCTGGTGAAGGCTGCCGCAGCTATTGAATGTTTTTGAGGCCATGTGAGGGTCCAACAGAACAGAAAGAGGGTGCAGCAGAACAGAAAGAGGGATGAAGGACCAACAGGACAGTAGGCAATCGAAGGGGAGAAGCAGCTAGTAGAGAAACAACCATACTAAAGCATTCACTGTGACAATGAGAACATAAGCTTGAACAAAAAGTTTTTCTTTATACAAAGTTTAGTGCAGCTAAAAGTAGATTGACTAAATCTGTGTGAAGACATTATTAGTGAGAAAAAAGGGCTATTGGAGACTATGTGTGGGCAGTGTGTAGAGTTGTAAAGACTCATTCTTAAGAAGACTAGTTGTCATTGATACTGTAGCTTGGAGACTACAATGAAGCTGTAAATAGACAGAACTCAGCAGAGAAGAGTTCTGAGAGCAAAATATTACTATCAAACAGTGCCTTTACAAGATAGGATTGGAGTCCTTGGGGGTTGGTGCCTCAAAAGCAAGATAGGGTTGGAGTCCTTGGGGCTGGTGCCTCAAAAGCAAGAAGGATTGGAGTCCTTGGGCGGGTGCCTTAGAAGTAAGTAGGATTGGAGTCCTTGGGGTTGAAGCCTCAGAAGTAGGAAGGATTTAAGTCCTTGAGAGTTTGTGATCCTAAGTCCAAGATTGGTGTCTTGGCGAAATAGAGTTGGTGGTATGGAGGTTGGAGCCTCACCAAAGTCCAAGTTGGAGCTTGGAAACTGATTGCAACCATCTATATATTGTATCTATTTTACTGCACAGTTTATATTAATAAAAGCATTTATTCTTGTTGTTCATTTTGTGTTCTGAATATATATGTTTTAACTGGTAAAACAATAGTGGGAAAAAGAAATATTGATTCACCCCCACTCAGTATTTCCAACAATTGGTATCAGAGCAGGTACCTTCATTCAAACCTTAATAGCTTGAAGGTCGACATTTAGAACACAAATGGTGAGGTCAAGGAAGAAAGTATCCAATCCTCCTAAGGATGTGTCTCCCTCTACTACTAAAATAGAAGACAATCAATTTGATGAGGCTCCAAGGCTCAATGGGAACTTTAATATATGGGAAGTAAGAATGAGGAATTTCTTACAGACTCAAGGGATTGAAATCTGGAAATCAGTGATTGATGATAGCAGGATGGACAGAGAATCCAAGGAGTACAATACAAAAGCAACAAAGGCAATCTTGAATGGGCTACTTGATTCTGTAAAGAACAATCTAGGAAAATATTCATCAGCAAAGGATATATGGGACAAACTTCATGACCTTCACTGAAAAGGAGCACTGACCATGACCATCAATCAAGAAGGAGATCCTGAACCCATCATAGAAGTTGAAAATGAGAATGATGACGTCAAGGCTAAAACAAACTTAGAAGATGAAGAGAATGAAAAATATTTTGTAGAACTCCTCGCTAAACTTATGATTTCAATGGAAGAAATTAACAATTTGAAAGAGGAAAATGAGGAATTTAAGAAGAGAGCACTAGTTGGTAACCAAGATCAAACAAGGAAGAAAGTTGACCTCATCAAGCTTCAAGTACAAGAAAGGGATGAAGAGCTTGCCAAGCTTAAAAAGGAATATCATCAAAGCAAAAGAAAGCATCATGAAGAATTCATATCCATGACAAATCAATTGGATAAAGCAAAGAAGCAGGAAGATATCTTGTCAAGCCAACTTGAACAAAGGCACAAGAGCTTGAACAAACTTGAAGAAGAGATTGGTTAGTACAAGGTAGAGGTCTCCTCCCTTAAGTCTCAACTACAAGAAGCCAGGACACATGCACAAGGAGATGAGAAGAAAATGGAGAGCAGTCAAGCAAAGAAGGAAGAAATCTTTAAAATGAAGTCAGATATCATCTCCCTTAAAATAGAAGCAGATGAAGCTACTCGTAGCAAGGAAGAAACTGAGAAACAACTTGCCCAGAAGAATAATGAGTGTGAAAGATTGGAAGAAGAGGTTGTCTTCCTCAGAACAAAGGTTGAAGGGATGAACAAAATCTTGAAGAGCTCTCAAGCCTTGGATGACATGCTCAGCTATCACAGATGTCCATCTGATAAATCAGGTCTTAGATATGTAGGTGAATCCTCAAACAAGAATGAAAATGCTTTAAACAAAAGAGATGTGAAGAAGCCAAAAAGAAGCGGTGATGCTCCCAGCTTCAGCAAAAGCAAGGAGAAAAATCAAGGTTGCAATAGAACAAATCCTCCTCCAAGAAGAAAACCAGCTCCAAGAAGAAATGTAGATGATGTCAAAGATGCGAGAGGCAATGGTTATCATCAAAGGATATCAAGGCAGAAAGGCTTCAAAAGTACATCAAGGAAATTCCCATCTCCCAGGTACCAAAGTTCATTTTTTGGTTATTGTTATTCTTGTACAAACTTTGGTCACATGGGAAAAGACTGTAAAGCATATCATAGAGATAGATGTTGTAGTCTCCGACAACCTCCAAGAAACAATTTTGCAGGAAGAAATCATGAATTCTTATTTATTAACAATGTAGAATGCTTCAAGTGTCATAACATTGGTCATATGGCACGTGATTGTAACTTAACATGGGATCTTACACAAGCTAGAACCATGCAAAAGAAGAAAGTTACACAAGTATGGAGAAGAAAGGAAATACAATCCGAAAGTCCCATAAGCTCTCTAGGCAATAACATATGTCATTGGCCTAAATTTTGAGAATCTAAGCATTTTATAAGAAGACTCTGCCAAAAGGAGACGATGCATACAGTTAGGGGAGCCTGTAATTCTTGATCATTATCACTGAATCTATTAGTGAAAGGGTCCTTATGAAATCCTTGCTGAACTATAGTAACAATCATTCCTTGATAAAGATCATTTCTCAGGAATACTCCATTGAAGAACATGATTTTGTAATAGGGAAAATAATTATGGTGCTGATATTACAAATGTTGAATGTATTGACTCGGGAATTTAATGTGAGAATAGAGAAATTCTAGACACTAATAGAGGTAGTCTTCAAACAAACAAATATATCTGGAATGGAGTTTGAAGTAAGAGTAGCTGGCAGCATATAACAAATTGAAGCATTGCAAAATATGTAGATCTGCAATTGTATTTAAAAGACAGTCACAGATTGGATATCTAAATCTGCTAAGAGGAAATAACTGGCTGAGATATGTACAAAAACACAAGGAAAGGATAGAAGTGAGTTAAGAAGAAGCACAAAGACACAAAGGAACTCAAATCTTAAGAAAGATAGCAAGAAAGACAATCTCAGGGGCATTTTCTCTTGATTCGGACTATGAAAGGACAACAATATTACTTGTGGAGACAACAATATGAATTGAAGCATAAAAAGCCTTGACTTGGACACTTGGTGTATGGCCGTTTGCAATCTAAATGAAAGCATTAAAGTAGAGCATCTGTAAGCATTGTTAAAGCCATGATAAAGCAATTCTGAGACATGAAGAGGGAATAATGTGCAAATTGATGATAAAAAATCAATCCTTCTATCTTGAGTAAAAAGAAGAAGAGCACTATGGCAGGGGGAGTCACAGACCCATGAAGATCTACCATTCAGGAAGAACATAAGCAATTTGATAGGGGGAGTCCCAAAGAACTCCTTTTCCATTGGTGTTTAAGGGGGAGAGAAGAAGAATATTGCCATCAATAACAAAGGGGGAGATTGTTGACCTAGTTTGTCATTGATGTCAATATGGCAATATTCTGGATACTAGAGGATGACATGAAGCCAGGGGATGCAGATTGGATTCATGAAGAGACAAGAGCAAGGCCATCAGGATAACCAAGCCATAAGCAAAGAGGAGTTACCTAAGGAGACATATCAAAGCATATTACAATATATCAGAGCAAGAGAGGCATTCATATATGCAAGGAGGTCTTTGAAAGACACTACCAAGCCAAAGGAGCCACATTGGACTAAAAGGAGCTGCAGGAGGAACCATATAGCAAGGAGGCATATCAGAGTCATCGGGAGCCATCAGAGGAGCAATGGATGTGTTTAACAGCAAATAGAGGATGTAGAGAGCCATCAGAGCAAACAGGACCAGATAGAGGCACCAGAGGAGGAGATGGAGATGAGAGGAGCTAACAGAGGACAAAGCACCACCGTTGGAGCCATAGAGGCAGCAGACAGAGTTAGAGGAGCCAAGAGGAGCCAAGTGGATCACACAGAGTGTTTTAACACTATCCATGGCATAAACATGCATATGGCGGCAAAGACCTATATATGCATTTAACGCAAACAGAGCTAGAAGCAGGAAGACTTAGACTCATATGCAAATACACTGATGGAGTGAAAAAGGTAGAGTTTATATTGTATGAGCAGGTAACGTTATTGGGCTTGTAAAACCCATGTATGCATGCTTTAACAACTGTTGAACATTGTTGAAAAAGTTGGAGAAAAGTTGCTGAAACATCAATTTCTCTGTTGCTGAAACACCATTTTCGGCATTGCTGAAACACCAATTTCAGTGTTGCTGAAACACCTCTGTGACGAAATTATATTTTGGCGTTTGTTACACAGTAATTTGTCACCATTTGTCACCATCCCTATTACCCCTCTCCTGCACCTTGGAGGACACATTTCGGGACTTGTGAGAAGTGACAAGACTTGAAACCACTTGCATCACTTCCCTCTGAACATAAGCTTCATATGCCCTTAAGACATCTCCTGTAGCTTGCCCTTAAAAATACCCCTTTTTACATTAGCGCTGGCCCACTGTGTTCTGCCCGCGCCAATGAGGAAAATCCTATAAAAGGGGCGCACTATTAGCGCTCTGTCTCGGAGTCACAATCGCGCCAACCTTTTTGGGCAAAGTTTTTAACCAATCAACCTCCGAAAGTTCTATCCAACTCATTCACCAACTGAATCTATGTTAGGTGAGGATGGTTTGGCTTCGAATCTCCTTGAATGGGAAGTAGTTTGCCACCATTCCATAGAAGTTTCCAAGTGATGAAGCCAAATCCATTATTGTTGTGATTGATCTTATCCCTTCCTTTTCATCTATAAAAGCTTGTCTCCATGGCTTGAGCAAGCTAGTTCTATTTCTAGTTCTGGTGGTAATTATACTTGTGTTGAAAGGAAGATATCAAGAGATTAGAGTTGCAAGAGCCTTCTTTGTGTCCATAAGTCTTAATCTGAGTAAGGAGATCTTGTCACCAAAGAGAGAGAGGCTTGTCCCTCATCCCTTCAAGATTTGCAAGACTTGTGTAGCTGAGCACCCAGCCAAAGGAGGACTTGACGTCAGGACGTTGGTTGTATTCTCCTTTTTTGATTATTAATAATAGATGACTATCATTATGGTTCCATTCTCATTGTACTTGTAATGGTTGATGTTGAATTATATCCTTCCTGACTGATGTATAATTGCATATATTAGATTTCACGCTTGTGTTTGTGTTGTTCTCTTTTGTGTGCAGGTGTCCATTCACGGAGATCGTGGAGGATTGTGACCGGCCAAAGCAAAGGAGCGAGGGCGACGTCTCTTCTACGAACAATAGCATTGGAATCCAAGTAGGTCTTCATCACCTACCTTTTATTTGCAATTAGGGACTTGCGTGGTAGCATTGTTTGGTTGTTGCTAGACCCATTCTGGGCTAGTAGGGATCGCCTCTATCCGTAGAGGGGATTTACCTCTCCAACATATAGCATTTGAGTAGCTTGTTTGTATGTTGGGGCATGATGAGCATATTATTGAGTTGCATATGAAATGTTTGAGTCTGTTGGTCATATCACTATCAATAAAAGTCTTGTAGAATCCATCCTGATATATTGTCCCCATTGAACTAAACCATGGAGGAACTACTGAGAAGATTAACCATAGAAATTGGTTCCTTGAACCACCCTGCATCATTAGACCAGGGAACAAAACTAAACAATAGACCTTTGTCAAAAAGGATCTATGCCATTCTTCCCAAGGAACCGCCGCAAGATGTGCAAAAGGGGCAGGAAATTAGACAGAAATTTTTTGCTCTTGGAACAGATTTAAAACACATGAGGGTAACATGGAAGGTTCTTTTCAAACTAGATGAACTGGATGCACTTCTTTCTGAAGTGAACCAATTAGAAGGGAAGAAGTCGTTGTGGGCTTTGAAACCTGTCAAACTAGCTTTAATACATCCCAAGCTTTTGGAGTACCATTGTGAAGGGGTCACACTTCTAGTTGCCTCATGTCTCAGTAACATCATGAGACTAACTGCCCCTATAGCTCCTTACAATCATGATATTATGAGGAGAGTTTTCAGACTGATGATAGAAACTTTCCAAGACTTGGACAACAGTGCAGGCTCTACCTTTGAGAAGAAGCTTGATATTCTAGAAGGCATCGCCGTGAATAGGACTTATAAGATCCTATTTGATTTGGAGTGTAACAATTTGATCCTACAAATGTTCCAATGCTTCTTCCACATTAGGAAATGTCATCCCAACAGAGTCATAGTACACATGCAGTCCATCTTGTCCTCACATATGAGAGGTCGTGATGCCATTTGTTGGGAGTTGCAGTCCCGATTGTTGTCTGGTTGGAGGAGAGAGCAGTTGGTCTCACCCGCTGCTTATGATCTAGCCGAGAGGTTGGTTGAGCAGAACATTGGGTTGTTCAGGAGACAGTTGACCAGGGAGGAGCAGCTTAGGTTTGGGGGCTCATGCAGCAAGAATGAGATGAGAAAGGGACTTTGCTTCATCTGCAAGGGACCTTGGGGACCTGACCACTCATGCTTGAGTGACACTGAGGAGATGACAGTGGTAGAGCAGGGAGATATTCGTTATGTCTGTGACAATGAGGACTCTTCGTTGGACGAGTCCATGGATTCATACGATGATACCTTAGAGAAGCACAAGCGGTCGATGACAGTAGCCCTTATATGCATCCATGTGTGGTAGAGGAGTATGAGGAGCAGTTGATTGTTCCCATGTGGGAAAGAGATCAGGGAGCAGATGAGTGGTTGATGAGTTAGCATAGAGAGCACATAGAGGATCATGAGTCATGTCGAGTCATTGACATTAGGCCAGATTCATATGATGAGCAGTCTGTGGGTCCTAGGAGAGACATTCAGGATAGTGCGTCACCAATGATGAGTCAGCATGAGCAGCATATGGTGGAGTGTGAGTCAGCTGAGGAGGATGAGGCGCACAATATGCATGATGAGCCTTTTTGGGAGATCCAGTTGGAGGTTCATATTGAACCCGTGATGCTGGAGGATGAGCAGCCACCCTTGGGGCAGTTATTGATGAGGAGCAGACAGATGTGCAGACAGCTGGCAGGGTGACGATGTTTGCTAACACTTGCCCTCAAGAGATGTTGAAGTATGACAGGATAGTTTGGCAGGAGATTGGTGGATTAGAGAAGCGGGGAGTTTCCTATCAGGCGAGGGAGATGGCAGTGCATCCATCTTTGGGTCCACCCATTGATGAGATGCAAACAGGTGTAGTGGCAGCTAGCTGAGCTGCAACATTTTTGGGAAGCAGCCCTCTCCAGTAGTACATAGACAGGGCTTGCAACACAGCTTGACTACTTTTACCCATTACAGGGAGAGAGGTTGACCTTTCTCGATGGATATTGTTGACCAACCAGATAGGGCAGCATGAGTTGAGCATGGACCAGCGTCAGCATAGTAGACTTGTTCCTTACACAAGAGTCCATGACTTAGATTAGCGAGAGACCATGAGTTGGTATCCTTTTGATGGAGTGTCATTTTTAGTTATGAGCATTGTATTGCAGGTACCCTCCAAGGTGAGGGATATTGCATGCGTCAATTGGTAGCAGGATGTAGGCTGGCCACTCATCAGTATTTCAGCACAGCTTCAACATGATGAGATTGACCTTGGTCTATGCCAAGGGTTGGATCGGAGAGAGATGGTGAGTTGGAACGCAGTAGGTGGAGCAGCATTCACAGCTGGAGTTATAGCACAGTAGGAGCCGTGGAGCCTTGATGCTCCTTCTTGGCAGCAGTGGGATCCAAGAGGATTTGCTGATGATAGGTTCTGTCAGAGATTGATCTGGGATCCAGGCATTGTGGAGTCTGTTCATGGTGGGTTGACACAGGAGCAAAGCATCACCCAGTGGTTCGTATGGGATCCTGGCATTGGGTCTCAATTGTGTTGGACCACCAGATTGGTCCACATATTTGGATTGCTTGAGGGCAAGTAATCTTGGGGTGGGAGGACTGTCATGTCCCCATTTTTATCCTTCTTCATAGTGCAACCAGGGTGGATTTCCAGGGCAAGAGATGGCCAAGTCAGTGGAGCAGGTTTATGGCATCAGGGGTTCCGATGGAGTTTTGTGGAGTTTTTATGAGATTTGACAGCATTCGCTTGGAATATTCCATCATACACATAGTTTCCTTTCGTTTCGTCGCATTCTGACAACTTTTAGAAATCAACATTATTATTGGGCATAACTTAATTAATTATGCTCAAGGTGGCATTCCAAGGAGATTAATTGGTGGAACGCCTCAGTGTAATAGCTCGTTGGAAATGGAACGGGAAGATCTACAGGATGGGATGCTTAGATATGAGTTTCAGTGGCCTAAGGAGACATGGTGGCCAATTTACCCTTTTCCTGCATTAAAATAATATTTTAATTTGAAATAAAAGAGGGAAGAGTGCTCCATGATTAAAATAATAATAAAATAGAAGGTTCTAGAGGAGTCCATCAAATCTATAAAAGAGAATGAGGAGACCATTGGAGGACATCTTGGATTGAGTATTGTTTCTTGTATGAGAGGTTGAGAAGCCGGTTCTCTACTCCATTGGTAGCCACAGGATGAAACCCCTCGGGTGAATCCATTCAGGGTTCACAAGTTGTAGTGTATTGGTTTTTCAGTTTGTTTTGGAGGCCGATAGCAGCATTATTGTAGATCTGTCCGTGGCCATTGATCTCAGCTATATGGGTTGTATTTGCATGTAAACCCCAGTTCTTCTAATATAATAAAGCTGAAGATTTCCTGTTCATTGTGTTATGAGATTGCAGTGCTCTGTTTTGTTTATTTTTACATGGCAATCTTCTGTTAAATGTATGATAAATTTTATGTGAAAAGCTTGTTCCAAAATTTTCTCATTTGGGACATTACAGAAGGGTTTGAGACTACACTTGGTGGGCCGAATTTCATCTGAAAATAGGCCGAGTTGCAATCGTATTTCTAGACCATTAGCAGGAGTTCTTGTGTTTTGTTTCAGCTATTATTACACAGGGCTTCTTCCAAATTCATTCTACAGCACTCAGCCAATTGGTGGTCAAATCTAATCATTTACAAGTTGAACTAATTGGCATTTGTCTGCTCATTGGATGTGGAATTGCATTACCAAACTGGTATATTAAGAAGGCAGAGAAGCTTCATTCCCAGTTCAAAATTAGATTTGAAACAGCCATAAATCTCAGAATTTAAGCTGCCTGTTTGTGGGTATTATTTATGGTGTGTATTCACATTTTGGGGACAAATTTCCATTTCCCAAGTTGCACAGATATAGACCATTTGGATTGCTGGTGCTCCTTGGGATTTGTAACAGCCATCTTCAGTCATACACTCTGATCTGCAGCCCGTTAACATCTCTGTTTGTGGACTAGCAAAAGGGCTAAAAAAAGGGATGAGATATTAAGGTTTGAGCTGAGTATTATCTCCATCTTTGTAGGTTGAGTTCCAACTACTATCCTGGAGTCATTTGCCAATCAGACTTTCCAAATGTATTGCTGATATATATTGTTGTTGTTGGAAATGCTCAAAGGTGGGGGGGGTGAGCGAATCAGTATTTTAATCAGTATTTTTTTTTAATTGTTTTTTTATCACCAAAACATATATATATATATATATATATATATGGAACACAGAAATAGATAGCTGAAATAAATGCTTTTATTGACACAAACAGTGTAATGAAATAAATACAATATATAACTGGTTGCAATCAGTTTCCAAGCACCAACTTGGACTTTTGTGAGGCGCCAACCTCCATAGCACCAACTCCCAAGGATTCCAGTCCTTTCAGTTCTGAGGCTCCAACCCAAACCTAGTATAAACTGTTTCGCTGTAGTTTTCTGCTCCCAAACCTACTGTGCTTCTGCTTCACTCCTGTTCTCATGCTTCTCCTGCCTCTCCTGCCTCTGCTGCCTCTACCCGAACTTTTGCTTCCTCTCTCACTGATTATTCGCACTCACTTCCTTGTTTTTTCTGTTTTTATATTCCTAATGCCTTTGACAGTTCGTTTCCGCTTCCCACTGGCTCTTAAGTTTCTTCAATGCTCATTGTAGTTTCCTCTACCTCGCTTGATCCTTGGTCATTGTAGTTTCCTCTACGTTGGGTTGCTTCTTCGGCTTCCCGATCCTTTGGCTTCCTCTATCTATTCAAGTTTACCAATGCGCACATGACACGTTGATTCACCGGCGAGAATCGATTACATAGAGAAAAAATGTTGTGTATTAAAATTGTAACAGAGCTCTTTTTTTCAATCATGATAAACATACACAGGACTTTACAGTTTAATGGAGAGGCTGTACCAATAGGGCGGACCCACATGCCACGTCCAAATCGCAATCGCAATCGGCTTTCGTTCAGGCTTCCTAAACTATCGAAAGCATTTCTTAATGCATTTTTGCCTTCAAACCCCACGCAATGCAAACATTCAAATACACAGAAATATATGAGAAAAATCGGCTTAAACACTAAGGGGCGGACTTCAAAAAACATTTTACCCGCATCTATAACTGCTTCGGGTTTGGTCTTTATCACTTTGGGGCTTTTCCTTCGTATTTCGGTTCTTACACCGAAACCGACCAATACACTAAAAATCCCTTGTGCACGAAACTCAAACCTTATACAGTTGGGTTTATAAAACCCATTGGGTCCGGTTGTGCAATTGCAATCGGCAATAGAGACTTCTGGGGGTCTTTTATATATCGAGCCCATGACATCACTGATGGCCGACGATCGATCCTCCTACAGATGCGATATAGCATTATGTTACAATCGAACCATCAGGTCCGCAACATACATCGCAATCGACGCTTGGGAAAGTGATAGCCCTTTGTGTATCATTGCGATGGGCAGATGCGATATATCATTAAATCATAGCACAATGTTGCAACGGGTCCGCATGTATATGTCACTGTCGGGGGTTTGGGGTGATGGCACATAACCGAACCGCCGATTATCATATCGCCGATTTATATACACGCCGCCTCTATACTCCTATATATATGTACTTCTCCGCTCCGATAGTGTATTCCACTATAACTCAGTGTTCCGCCTCCGATAGTGCATGTGCAATACAACCAAGTCTTTTGCCGCCGATAGTGTAAATGCATATATATATGAGTTTTGGTCTCCGATAGTGTTAATTTGCGCCTCCGATAGTGTATTTGGCCAATATATATACACTATATTGCTCTTGATGGCTCTCGATAGTGTATTCTTTTGCATTCATTGCTCCGATAGCTCTATTTGCTTCCTTTGATGGCTCTGTCTGCTCTTTGCTCCTTTGGTAGCTCTGTTTGCTACTTTGATGGCTCTGTCTGCTCCTGTTGGCACCTCTAATAGCTCTGTTTGCTCCTCTGATGGCTCTGTTTGCTCCTCTTGGCTCCTCGAATATTGCCATATTGACATCAATGACAATCTATGTCAACAATCTCCCCCTTTGTTATTGATGGAAATATTCTTCTTCTCTCCCCCTTTGACATCAATGGCAAAGGAATGCATACGGTCTCCCCCTGTCAAACTACTCCCCTTGTCCTGCAACATCTTTATGAATGAACTTGAGTGATGCTAAAGAAATAACCCCCCTCTTTTGACGAAGATGTTCAAATGCTTCTCGAGGAAGAGGTTTGGTGAAAATATCAACTATTTGCTCCTTAGTATTGATATATTCCCAGATGATATTTTGTTCAGCTACTTGTTCATGAAGGAAATGATAGTTGATTGGTATATGTTTGGTCTTTGAGTGCATCACTGGATTTTTGCTGAGACTGATAGCACTTGTGTTATCACAATAGATGGTAATTGGTTGATCTATACCTATGTTGACATCTTTTAGAGCTTCCTTCATCCATAGTATTTGAGTACAACAGTCTGTTGCAGCTATATATTTGGCTTCGGCTGTGGATAATGATATGGATGTCTGTTTTTGGCTGAGCCAAGATACTAAACAATCTCCTAGGAAGAATATATTTCCACTAGTACTTTTCTGATCATCTACACTTCTAGCCCAATCAGCATCGATGTATGCAATTACAGTCAGTGTTGAGCTCTTAGGGTACCAAAGACCGAAATCAAGAGTTCCTTTCAGATATCTGAGAATTCTTTTTACAGCTAACAAATGGGATTGTTTAGGAGCAGATTGAAATCTTCCCACCATTCCTATTGCCTGCATTATGTCGGGACTTGTAGCAGTTAAGTACAGAAGGGCTCCAATTATTGGCCTGTAATGAGTTGCATCTGCTGGAGGGGAGTCATCACCTTTGCTCAATTTGCAATTTGAGGTCATAGATGTGCTCATGGGTGCACAGTCTTCCATTCCATATCTTTTAAGCATGTCTTTAAGATATTTGGCTTGAGATATAAACAATCCTGCTCTGGTTTGAGATACTTGTAGTCCAAGGAAGTGAGATAACTCTCCTATCATTGACATCTCGAATTCTCTTGACATGTTTTGAGAAAATTCATGGCTCATTTCATCATTATTGCTAGCAAAAATCAGATCATCAACATAAACAAGTGTGACTAGGAACTTACCTTCATCTGTCTTTATGTAGAGATTACTTCCTGCCACTCCCTTCTTGAAGCCTTATTGTTGTAGATAGTGATCCAATCTTGCATACCAAGCTTTGGGAGCTTGTTTCAACCCATATAATGCCTTTTTCAACTTACAGACTAAGTCTTTTCCTTCCGTTAGATCAAACCCTTCTAGTTGCTCCATGTAGACTTCTTCCTTGAGTTCCCCATTCAAAAATGTTGATTTTACATCCATTTGATAGATTTTGAATCCTTTTGAGCAAGTAAATGCCAAAAACATCCTGATAGCTTCCATACGAGCTACTGATGCAAATGTCTCTTCAAAGTCAATTCCTTCAATTTGTGAATAGCCTTTGCAAACAAGCCTTGCCTTGTTTCTGATAACATGTCCATCTTCATTCATTTTATTTTTGAATACCCACTTGGTTCCTATTATGTTTTTGTCCTTTGGATGAGGTACCAGCTCCCATGTCTCGTTCTTCTCAATTTGGGACATTTCTTCTTCCATGGCTTTTATCCAATGAGGATCCTTACTTGTGCAAATGTTTTTGGTTCTATCATGGATAGAAGAGCAATAACATTTCTCTTTGGTGTAACTATCATCCTTCTTCGAGTTTGCATCCCTTCATCTCTATTGCCAATAATCTGCTCTTCTGGATGATATTTCTGGAGAAAGTTCATCTTTGAAGGGGTATGAGGTGGTTCTTTTTCCTCTTCTTCTTCTTCCTGATCTATTTCTTCTTCTTGAGGTTCTTCTTCTTCAATGAGAGGATCATCTTCATGTACTTCAATTTCTTTTTCTGAAAGATCTTCATCAATCTTTACATCAATGCTTTCCACTATTTTCTTTAGTCGAAAATTGTAGCACTTGTAGGCTTTGCTCCGTGTAGAGTATCCAAGGAATATCCCTTCATCAACCCGAGAATCAAACTTTCCTAGTGAGCCATCATTAATTTTTATGAAGCACTTGCTTCTAAAGATCTTGAAGTACTTTATTGAAGCAGGTCTTCCTTTCCATAATTCATAAGGAGTTTTTCACAATTTGGTCTTAATTGAGTTCGATTCAAGGTATAGACAGTTGTCCTAACTGCTTCTCTCCATAATTTTGTTGTAAGTCTGCTACTAATAACATTGTTCTTTCCATTTCTTGAACTATTCGGTTTCTTCTTTCAACTACCCCATTTTGCTGGGATGTTCTGGCAGCGGAGAATTCTCTTTTAATTCCATGTATGTTACAGAACTCATTAAATTCTTTTGATGTGAATTCTACTCCTCTATCTGTTCTAAGGCACTTAATTTTTGAGTCCTTTTCATTTTCTAAAAGTGCTTTTAGATTCTTAAAACACTCAAATGTTTCATATTTATATTTTATAAAGTATATCCACATCATTCTTGTATAGTCATCAACAAATAAAACAAAGTACCTTTCTCCTTGGAGTGCCTGATTTCTAGCTGGTCCACATAAATCAGCATGGATGATCTCCAAGGGCTTTGGCGTAGAGTGCTCCTTGTGTCTGGTTCTGGTTTGCTTTCCATGTTGACAGGGACCACATACTCCTTGATTTGGTCTGAATAGCCTTGGGATGTCTCGTACAGCTTTAATCTTGTTGATATTGATCAGATTTTCGAAGCTTGTATGTCCAAGTCACTTGTGCCACAACCAATTTTCATTTGTCTGACTCAGGTAGCATTTATTTTCTTGAACCTTGTTCAAAATGTAAATGTTGTCTAGTGTTCTAACCCCTTTCGCCAGAAGTTCCCCTGAGGAAGATTTCCTCATTTCACAGTCTTTGGTGCTGAAGACAACATTATGTCCTTGATCACAGATTTGGCTGAACTCAGGAGATTGTGTTTGAGCCTGTCTACTAGCAGAACATCTTGAGCTTTTCCTTTCCCAACAATTCTGCCAGATCCACTTCCAAAGGATACATTTCCTTCTTTTTTGCTCAATGAGACAAACTTCCTTTTGTCCCCTATCATGTGTTTGGAGCACCCACTATCAACAGACCAATGATTTCATTATTTTGAGCATATAGATCCAGGCCACATTTATCCGTGTTGGGATTCTCACTACTTGCTTTTCCTCTTTTGAGTGGGCAGTTTTGTTCAAAGTGTCCATTATTGTAGCATAATGAGCAAATCAAATCAAATTTGGTCAAGGGATCAAACGAATTGAAGGTTTTGATTTGTCCCTGCCTTTTGGGGCCATATGGTTTGATTATTTGATCCTTTAGCTTTGGTGTTTCACTCTTGCAAGCCATGCAATGTCTGGCTTGATGACCAAAGTTTTTACAATGAAAACAATGTCCAAGAAAGATAGTTTCGTACCTGTTGTAGTAGCCACAATTTGAGTCAATTTCCCTCCTTGGAATTACTCCCGCTTCATTCTTTGGATTTGAGATGGGCCTTTGATGGAATATTGGCTTGTATTTGCTGTAGTATCCATGATTCGAATCCACATTCTTCTTTGGAGTTATTCTCTCTTCATTCTTTGGATCTGGGATGCTCCTTTGATGACATACTTTTTCTTCTTTTGGGTTGCTGGAAAGTGCATCAACATAGCTTTTCACACTATTCTTAGTGCTTGATGATTCTCCTTTAAAACCTATTCCAGACTTGTCATGTTGAGGTTTTTTATTTTTCAAGATAGTCTCAAGTATTTGAGAGCTTTTCCAACCTTTTTTAACTTGCTCCAATTCCTTCCTCAAAGATACTATTTCGGCTTCACATTTTTCGCAAGTCTCTTCTTTTTCTTTTACCTTTGTTTCCAAGAGATCTTCTCTTCTTCTTGTTTCTTCGTTTTCTACCTTGAGAGAAATGATTTTATTCCATAATTTATCATTCTCTTCAATGGCACTTATTAACAGTTCATCTACATTTCCTTCTAGCCCTGAGTCATCATCATTTGTGAATGCCATGAATAATGTTTCTTGGCTTTCATCATTGTCACTTTCCTCATCTAATTTCTTTTTGATGACTACAAATTCATCCTCATCAGCCTCATCTTGCTTCGAGAAGTTCTTCTTATTGATCCCTTTCTTTTTGTATACCCTTCTTTTAGAATTTCCTTCATCATCACTATCATGTTTATGAGGACATTTTGCAGCATAATGACCTATTTTTCCACATTTGAAACAGATAAGAGGGTACTTACCTTTTAGCTTAGATCCTTTCTTCAAATTTCATACAAATTGAGCCAATTCGGATTCCACATCGGAGTCATCACTACAGTCATTCCTTTCTTTCCCCTTCTTTGATTTTGAGGCCTTGAATGCTGCATCTTTGGAGCTTGGGCCACCTTTTCTCATCTCATAGGACATGAGGATTCCATGGAGTTCATCCATCTTGAGAGCGTCCATATCCTTTGATTCTTCTATGGTGCTTATTTTGGAGTCAAATCTGCCTGAAAGAGATCTTAAGACCTTTTGAAAAATGGTACTTTCTTCAATCTTTTCGTCCAATCCTTTAAGAGAGATGACCACTTCAGCTACGCGGAGGAAGAATGATGAAATATCTTATTCATCTTCCATCTTTAAACTTTCAAATTGCCTTCTATGAGTTTGAAGCTTTTCCTTCTTGAATTTTGAGTTTCCATCATATAAGCCAACTAGCTTATCCCACATTTCTTTGGCAGAGTTACAATTCATGACTTTTGTAAACTCGGAATCAGTGATTCCACTAGTGATGGTGTTCAAGGCTTTTGCATTTGCAATGTAGGCTTTCCTCTCGTCTTGATTTGTTGGAAGAGTGGAAGGAATTTGGTACTCATTTAGAACAAAATGCCAGACTTCAGTTCCAAGGGACATTAAGTAGTAGGTCATTCTCTTTTTCCAGAAACCAAAGTTAGTGTCGTCAAACAAAGGAGGTTTTCCTGACGCTTTGTGATTTCTCATCATGACTATGAATCCTTCTTCAAGTTGTTAGGCTAATATGAAGAAGCCCGCTCTGATACCAATTGTTGGAAATACTGAGCAGAGGGGGTGAATCAGTATTTCTTTTTTTTAATTGTTCTTTTTATCACCAAAACATATATATATATATATATATATATATATATATATATATATATGGAACACAGAAATATATAGCTGAAATAAATGCTTTTATTAACACAAATAGTGTAATGAAATAAATACAATATATCACTGGTTGCAATCATTTGCCAAGCACCAACTTGGACTTTTGTGAGGCTCCAACCTCCAGAGCACCAACTCTGTTCTTCCAAGGCGTAGTTTTGCACTTAGGAGCAGCAACTCCCAAGGATTCCAGTCCTTTCAGTTCTAAGGCTCCAACCCCATGGACTCCAACCTAAACCTGGTATAAACTATTTTGCTGTAGTTTTCTGCTCCCAAACCTGCTAAGCTTCTGCTTCACTCCTGTTCTGCTGCCTCTGCCCGAACTTTTGCTTCCTCTCACACTGATTACTCGCACACACTTCCTTGTTTTTTTTTGTTTTTGTATTCCTGATGCCTCTGACTGTTCATTTATGCTTCCCACTGGCTCTTCAGTTTCTTCAACGCTCGCTATAGTTTCCTCTGTGTTGGCTTGCTGCTTCGGCTTCCTGATCCTTTGGCTTCCTCTGTCTATTCAAGTTTACCAATGCTCACAGGACACGTTGATTCTTCGGCGAGGACCAAATACACAGAGAAAAAATGTTGCGTATTAAAACTATAATAGTGCTCTTTTTTTTCAATCAAGATAGACATACACAAGACTTTACAGTTTAACGGAGAGGTTGTACCAGCAGGGCGGACCCACATGCCACGTCCCAATCGCAATCGCAATCGTCTTTCATTCAGGCCTCTTGAACTATCGGGAGCATTTCTTAATGCATTTTTGGCTTCAAACCTTGCGCAATGCAAACATTCAAATACACAGGAATATATGAGAAAAACCGGCTTAAACACTGAAGGGCGGACTTTAAAAAATATTTTACCCGCATTTATAACTGCTTCGAGTCTTGTCTTTATCGCTTTGGGGCTTTTCCTTCATATTTCGGTTTTTACACCGAAACCCACCAATACACTGAAAATCCCTTGTGTGCGGAACTCAAACCTTATACAATTGGGTTTATAAAACCCATCGGGTCGGGCTGTGCAATGGTAATCAGCAATCGAGGCTTCTGGGGGTCCTTTATATATCGAGCCCATGACATCGCCGATCGCTGACAGTCGATCCTCCTGCAGATGCGATACAGCATTGAGTTATGTTACAATCAGACCATTGGGTCCGCGACATACATTGCAATCGGCGCTTGGGAAAGTGACAGCCCTTTGTGTATCATTGTGATGGGCAGATGTGATATATTATTAAACCATAGCACAATGTTGCAGCGGGTCTGCATGTATATGTCGTTGTCAGGGGTTTGGTGTGATGGCACCTAACCGAACCATCGATTATCATATCACCGATTTATATACATGCCGCCTCTATACTCCTATATATATGTACTTCTCCACTCCGATAGTGTATTCCACTATAACTCAATCTTCTGCCTCCGATAGTGTAAATGCATATATATATGAGTTTTGGTCTCCGATAGTGTTAATGCATATATATATATATATATATATATATATATATATATATATATTATATATATATATATATATATATATATATATATGAGTTTTTGTCTCCAATAGTGTTAATGCATATATATATATATGTGTGTGTGTTTGCGCCTCCGATAGTGTATTTGGCCGATATATATACACTATATTGCTCCTGATGGCTACCGATAGTGTATTCTTTGGCATTCATTGCTTTGATAGCTCTGTTTGCTTCCTCTTATGCTCTTTGCTCCTCTGATAGCTCTGTTTGCTCCTCTGATGGCTCTGTCTACTTCTCTTGGCTCCTCCGATAGCTCTGTTTGCTCCTCTAATGGCTCTGTTTGCTTCCTCTTATGCTCTTTGCTCCTCTGATAGCTCTGTTTGCTCCTCTGATGGCTCTATCTACTCCTCTTGGCTCCTCCGATAGCTCTGTTTGCTCCTCTAATGGCTCTGTTTGCTCCTCTTGGCTCCTCGAATATTGCCATATTGACATCAATGACAATCTATGTCAATAGTTGTATCTTCTTCAGTGTGGCTGTAGCATACTTCCCATTGGTATGTACTTGTCTTGAGTTTAATTTAATTTACAGTCAGCTGGATTTAAGCATATTCATGGTGGTTTGTGTAATTTCTGAGCACTATATGAATAATAGATTGATGGTCTGAAGCATTTCTATAAACACTTTATACTATGCTTGTTCCTTTAAATAAATTTAAGAAATTGCACCTACAGCCATAGATATTCAAACCATTTGACGAAATGTGTGACTAAAATGCTCAACCAAACTCAGAAAATCATTGGGAAAACTAATGCACCTCCATTAGGAATATTACATCCTCAGACAGAAATTTATCCCTGCTTGCCAGAACAGAACAGAATAGAAACACAGAGATGAAATTTACTAACTACGGCGGAATCTTTCACCACTGAAATTAGTAGGAGAGAAGGGGTCTTAAAACCCTCAAAGCCATAGCTTAAGAAAACAGATGATTTGATCCACAATTTATGATGATCCATTTGATCTCAACTCCTCTATTTATAGATTTTCCATGGGCTTCAAAATGTGAGGGGTTGTGGGTGAAACCGCAATTTTGGGTTTTTTAGCCCCAGCTGACCCAACTTTTGCCCAATGCTACCCCAACATAGGAAAAATTGGGTTTTACCCCTTTATCAAGACTATAGCCTACGGGGTTGGATAGGCTATTTCGTCCTGCATTAGCCATCAATTTGGAGAGGACATTACAGACACCCACCAAAATCTAGGATTCCTGCCCTAGTTAAAGAGAAGGAAGACAATAATCAGGAACTCCCAGTGATAAAACTCCTTATGTATGACCATCCACCCTTATAAATTGTTGTGTTTGAATAAACTAGCCTTGTGCAATATTTTGCTTCTCAAGCATACGTTTTTTGATTGCATGGATATGCTTTTGAAATTTTTGTATAGCATTTATTGTTTTGATATAGTATGGATTGTCTATCGTAGGGTATGCTACACTTCCATGCACCTTCTCATTGTAACGATGTATAATTTGTCATATAACAAAGATATATGTGCAAACAAAATTAATAATAATAAATAAAAAAGAAAGAATCAAAATTAGAAACACATATTTGCTAGCTTGGCAATGCTAAATCTGCCTAAGGAGTTAGGAAAAATATAAATTAGATATACTTTTGAAGCCAATTTTGTTTTAGCCTCTAATTTATTGCATTCATCTATTGGCAAGAAGACAAAAGCAAAGGTCATTTATTTGCATTGCTGCAAAACAAGTTCATTTGCAGTACAGCATACTTCATTTGGCTTCAATACAACTCACTCAAACAATGCTAGTCAAGACCATTGATAGGAAGTGAAAGTTATGAAATTTCAGTTGTGTGTGAGTTCATGTCTCCTCAAAGACATTAAGTTAATGAATACAACGTTAATGAAGAAGCAATGTTAAGTTAAGCCACTTACAAGGGACTCACAAAAATGTCATCCTCCACTGGATCTCCTACTCCATGATCAAATGATGGCATATATACAGATCCCTGAGATAGAAACATTCCATATCTGAGAAATGACTCCAGTAATCAAAATATTTAGTGTTATATTTCAAGATCAACTACCGTATGTGGTATAAAAGTGCAGGAATAGACACATTAATATCTTCCTCGTTGCTATAATTGTTCACTGAAATTGCACATACACACGCCACTTGGATCATAAGCTAAACAAAGGAATAATATTTGTTATTTGTTAATGTTCAAATAGAAAACTGAATGTAGCACAGTAATATTTTGAAATTTAAAGATCCATTTGAAAAGCAAAGCCAAAACAAACAATATCAATTTAATGATCAGCATAGAATCTTAATTCAAAATACCTGCCTCCTCAGTGCTGTGAGCCTTGAGAGAAGATGTGCTGGATCAAATGTCCATGGAGCTGAAATCGTTACCAAGAATGATCTGTTGTCAGTTTGTCAGGACCAAAACAAGCAGAACCATAGTCACCAGGATGACCCTGAGCATCCTTCCTACAAGGCAACTGTGGGTCTAATTTGCCCCACCATAGCTCTATACATAAATATGGAAGGCTTGTCTTACCTCCTCTTCTTGCATGAGCTTCCTTCGGGTCCTGGAATTTTACATGTAAAAATCTAAGATCATGTAGATATGGTGAGCTTAGACATTATTTCCACTGAAAATTGCCTCAAAAGATCACTTCTCAGCCAGATTACAGTTTGACAATATTCCAGGAAACCTAGAAGAATTTCAAGTCCCAAGACAGTGGACCTTTGTTTGCAAACATGAGACATGCAATGCTAACTGACCTCCATCATATCAAGCTGTGAACGATATAGATGGAATCCATCCATTGGAACAGTCACAGCAACATTGGCTGGCTCTATCTGATTATCCATTCCCTGAGTCTTTTGATGCCACAAGGCATTCAAACGACAAACCACTTCATTTGCTACAGTGGACTTTCCTGCACCAGGAGGTCCAGCTAACCCAATAATATACCTGCAAAAATTATGTAACAGAATTATGACCAAAAATACTTATCATATAATATCATGATAAGTTATAACTTATAAGAGATATATAATTATGGTCTGAGATACCAAAATGGTTATTGCCTCTTTTATTCTTTTTATCAAGCATTGACAATTGAGTAGCAAAGGTTATTTGTTGTGTCCCATGATGTCATTAGTTTCTTACTCAGAGTCATCTAAATGTGGCTATGGAATCTCACTAGTATGCAATAAACATAAATATATAGAAATAAATATAAATAAGTAATAATTGAATAATGAAAAGACATGTCTTATCAAGAGGAAATATTTTAATAAAAGACACCCCCACTTGGGTATTTATATGGAGCCCTCATCTGCAATCATTCATCCTATTATATTCTATGATCTTATAATCTCTCATACATTTTTCATTATATTATTTTATCCACATGGATTTCTTTATATTATTTCAAATATTTTGGATATTCGTCACCTAAACTTTGTTGATTTTCTAGCATAGTGGAATGTAAAAATTCCAGATGAAGAGAAATATATATATAAAATACTTTTATTAAATGAATACAGATAGATGATGTTGATTTACACTGGGTTGCCTGGCTTATATACCGCCACGGCACCCTTTGGGAAAGGGCATGATCTTATGATCGTGCCCTTTCAGCTAACTAACCTAAAATTAACTAATTTTTACATAACATTGCCTTCCTCTTGAAAGAA